>ML664186.1:6463899-6591796 GCA_007570785.1 Antilocapra americana
ACACACACACACACACACACACACACACACACACACACACACACACACCCTCTTAAATTAGATGTGAAGGGCTGAGCCGAGGTCCAGATACAAGTAGCCCTGGCCAAATGACCGTCAAGATTCCTTTCCCACTGCAGATCTCTAATTCTGTGATGAATGTGTGGAACTGGGAAATACAGTAAGATGGAATGCTTTGGCATCCTGGGCATCAGGCAAAGAATAAGCCATCTGTCCTCCAGTCGTTCACGCCGTCCAGGAAGGCTGGTGCTCATTTTCCCCCAGCTGGGCAAGCGCAAACACGTGAATGTAATTCTGGTACAAGACAGACTGCGATAAGTAAAGCCTTAGAGGCACAGTTTGGAAAACCAAAGCCAGGATTAAGGCTGTGGCCGGGAAAAGGCTTTATCGCCTCCTTCCAACCTCTACAATTCCCCTTCCCCCAAGCCGAGTTCTCTGTTCCTACAGGGCAGCAGATGTGTGTATGCACTGGTGTGTATTTTTACCTCACACCCAACACTGTGGGTATGCGAAGGGGGTGAATCGAATGAGTGCAGGTCATGTGAATCACTGTATGTTTCCCAGAGTCCTTAGCAAGTGGCTGGCACATGGTAGGTACTGGGTACCAGTTTCTGGATTAGGTGAGTAATCAGTTCACTTACTTAACACATCTCTGTTGAATGCTTGCTCTGAACCAGGCACTGTTCTGGATGCCTGTGCTACAACAGTGAATAGAACAGATAGAAGCCTGTGCTTGACCTAGAAATAAGGAATAGGGACATGTGGAAACATGAAGTTTGTATTGTTTTTGATCATTCTCTTTGTAGGATTGAAACTCAGGTAGCTATGAATCTGTTGTTTTATTAGATTTTTAAATTACACGTAATATAGGGCTTCCCAGGTGGTGTAGTGGTAACGAATCTGCCTGCCAGTGCAGGAACCGCAGGAGACATGGGTTCAATCCCTAGGTCGGGAAGATCCCTTGGAGTAGGAAATGGCAACCCACTCTAGTATTCTTGTCTGAAAAATTCCATGGACAGAGGAGCCTGGCGGGTGACGGTCCATGAGGTCACAGAGTCGGACACGACCGAGTGACTGGTAACACACAAACAACACGTGAAGATGTTCTTTCTGTAAAGATTTAAAATCTATAACGTATCTGTGAGTATAATAAACTGTGTAACCCCCACCCACCTAGATCCATCCATTGGGGTCCCCATAGTTGAAAGTATGTATGTTTTTGAACAACTTCTATAAATGTCATCATTCTGTACACACTGTTCAGTGCCTTGCTTTTTCCCCTTGCATCCACCAGGAAAATCCTTTCATGGTGATACACAGAGGCTTATGTCAGGCTTTTCATAACTGCATTGCATGCCATGCAGTTGCATTGCATTCCTCTCTCCTCTCAGTTCTCCCCTGGAGTGATCATCGTAACAGTGCTGCCAGCAGAGGTTCTTGTGTGCCCAGGTCAGCTGTTCTTAGGCTTGAAGTCAAAACGGATCGGCTGGTTTGAGACCTGCTCCAGCACTTGCAGTGTGAACACCGGGCAGTTGGCTCTGCAGTTCCTGGGAGGACCCCTTCCAGGGATTAGCCACACTTTCTTCTGTAGCATCTCTTCTGTGCAACATCATCTCTGCCTGCACTGCCTACCGTACCCTAGATACTCAGAAAGTTTCCACTGGATGGGAGCCCTTTTTTTCCTGTTACAGTAGGATTTTTTCCTGTTGTTGTTTTTTAAAAGAAGCTCAGTTAACTCATGTTTAGTTCCTCTGCTGTATAATTAGCCTTGCGTTGTTATTTTTATGTGCCTATACCAGGCTTTAAGAAATGCCATGATTTAAAGGCAATTTACCACACGACTTAATAGAAACATTACAGAGGGATTCTGTTTTGGATGTGGTGAAAGTGATGCGTCTTGGTGGAAATACCACCAGGCCCCAGGCTGGGCCGGGTTGCCGACCTCAGCTCTTCTGGTAGGTGGTATGCAGGCTGAACATTTGATGGTGGTGACCTGGAGCAATCAGCCAGCCCAGGACTCCTGGGATCCTTCATGTCCATTGTCAGTGCTGCTGAAAAATCCAGGCAGTGAATGACAGTACCTTCCTTCTGCTGGAGCTGATTGAAAGTGGTTTGAGCCAATCGACCTAATATTATTCATTAGCAAACTGAGAGCATCACTTGCAAAGTTGTTTCTGATGCTGTGTGTGGTCTGAAGCAGCGTCATCATCCTCCCACCCCTGCCAGGGTCTGCCACGGGGCCTCATGGCAGAGGCACTGCGCCTGCTGGCAGACTCAGAACATCTCAGCCTGTGCTGTGCCCAGACCTCTTTGGCAGCTTGGTGAAGCCTCTGGATCACCTCTCACAATAGTGTTCTAAGTGCATAGAATAGAATGCATGGAATTTCACAGAAACCAATTATTTTGAAATACAGTCATCAAAATATTTTAAAATTTATTTGCTAGAGAAGTACATGCCTCTTTGTTGATCTGTTATTACAGAACACAGTCTAATGGCAAGGTTAATAACTACCATACTTTCAAAGTGGTGCTAACTTAAACAGCGTTCGAGGTATCGTTAACAACTGTAATGGGATGTGAAAAGCCCTCGTGATTTCTGTTGGTTTCAGAATCACAGGAGCCTGAATACCTCTGTGGTTTTCTGCCTGACATGGTAGGAGGAAATGCTGAACTTCGGTTAGAGGTCAGTGGGAATGTACTTTTTTTTTTCCCATGTAGGTGCACAGATCCCTGTGGACCCCAGATTGAGCCCTTATCCATGTATACTCATGGACACACCCTTGTCTCACTAGTTGTATAATTGACCAAAGTATAAACTCAATGGCAGAAACTGTACCTTTAATTAAGGGCTACAACACTTCTTAATTGTAGCTAGGAAAATATGGACATTTCATCAGTCCTTGAAATGAAATGAGCTGAATAACAGGAGCTAGTTAACAGTCATATTTTGATTGGGGGGGGGAATAAAACCTTTTCATATGCTTTCTCTCCAATGTTTTGATCTAAAACTGAAATTGAGAGAGTCTTGTCTTACTTGCTTGTTTTTCCAGGAAACATTTGAGAAGGCTTAAAGCAGACAGAAACAGACAATGGGAAAATATAAGTAAGGAACAATCAATCAGGAGAAAATATAAGTTCACATAGGAAGTCAGGGCTGGAGGGAGGGAGGCAGGTCCTCAGGGCTGTTGTGGTTGATAAGATGGAGGGTTAGCCAGACAAAGGAGCTTCTCAGGTGGCTCAGTGGTAAAGAATCTGCCTGCCAATGTGGGAGAAGTGGATTCAATCCCTTGAAGATCTCAGGAAGATCCTCTGGAGAAGGGAATGGCAACCCACTCCAGGATTCCTGCCTGGGAAATCCCATGGACAGAGGAGCCTGGCAGGCTATAGTCCTTGGGATCGCAAAGAATCAGAAACTACTGACGCAGCTGAGCACACATGTAGCCAGGCAGAAAAGAAACTATAATCAAAGAAACGAAGTCATACCTGTGTCTAAGAGGACCACAGCTTTTTCTGGAACATTGTAGATTGATTTTATTTTTAAAATTTTTGTTTATTTATTTTTCTGTTTGGCTGCGCTGTATGGCATGTGGGATCTTAGTTCCCCAACCAGAGAGCGAACTCACACACTCTGCAGTGGAAGCGCAGAGTCTTAACCACTGGATTGCCAGGGAAGCCCCTTGGGAAATATTGGATTTAAAAGAAACTTTAATGAGGTTCCTTTCCGGGGCGCTAAGTAATATGATGTCCAACAAGGGGACTTCTAGAAGTAAGAGTCGTAACCTGGGTGTGAGGTCAGTGAATAGGCTCATCTGACCAATGAGCCCATCAGTCTGGGCAAAATCCAGTGTATTTTGGATTTGGAGACCAGAATGGGGAGAAGATCTAAAAAAAAACAAGCTTTTTTCCTCACAGGCTCTGTGACTCAACAGAGGAGTAAGGAACCGAGGAGCAGAAATCACTTATGATCAGAGGACTCTCATTTTTGTCTGCCATCTGAGGACTCTTTCTCTTAGTTTATAAATATACTGGCTCAACCTCAGTGCCTTCTCCCAGAGCTAGAATGACTTAAATTTCATGTCAGTACACTTGAAAATATTAGGCATTCTATCCGTTTCAGCTTCTTAAAGAAATTTCTCCTAGGGCCCTCTGTTTCCTGGCTGGTTGTTCTCTGAGCTTCACAGCTGTCATCTTGGGATTTCCAGTCCTGTTCTAGGGACTGACTACCTCTCTTCTTGGGTGGCTCAGTGGTAAAGAAAACGCCTGCCAATGCAGGAGTTGTAAGAAACTCAGTTTCAGGCCCTGGTTCGGGGAGATCCCCTGGAGGAGGGTATGGATACCCACTCCAGTATTCTAGCCTGGGAGAATCCCATGAACAGAGGAGCCTAGTGGGCTACAGTCCATAGGGTGACAAAGAGTCGGACACGACTGAGCAGCTGAGCACACCTCTCTCTCAGGTTCGAGCTCTACTTCTTTCCTTTGTAGCGGACTGTGACTGTAGAGGCCTTCAGACCAAACACCCCCGGTAGTCTGCGCTGAGACACCAGGCCAGCCCCTGGAGCAGCGCAGACCACTGAGCAGATCGGCTCTGGAGCCCACTTCCACCCTCCGCCCGTCCTCGGGGGCTCCCTGAGTGCACAGAGTCCCTGGCACACCGATGCAGCGTAGACAGAACCAGCCTCTTTCTAGCTTGTGCTTAGCCGATTGGAATAGTTAATCTTTCCTTTTATTGTTTTTGCTCTAAATACTCATTTTCTGGAATTGGGACATTTTACCTCCTTAATAGGCCTATTATTGCCAAGTAAATGAAATATGAAAAAGAAGTGTGATGCTGAAGGAGTTGAGTTCCCAGGTAATTGGTCAAGTGATCAGAATGTGAAATGAAAAAAATAACGAGAGGTTGGAAAAGGGAGCACGTTTTTCAGTGCTGAAACCGCTGCAGACACGTGTTTGATAACCCCCAGAATCCGGAGACTCGTCTGCAGGTTTGGAATTCTACATATTGCTCCCCATATATTATTTAAGTTATATAAAAAAATTACTGCTCCTTTCTTTGTGTATTATTTTGGTGAAATACTGCTGTCCTAATCCATAAATATTTTTGTGAAGAGATTTTTTATTGATCTGTAAGGTAACAGCTTGAGAAATTTCACTTGGATAATATACTTTCCTTAATCTTTATTTATTTATTTTTTGCCCAAAATACATCAAAGTATATTTTATATCATACCAAAGTCTCCTATTGTGTCAAGCAGTTTTTTAGTTGTATGCTAAGTTGGTTCATGGGCTTCCCTCTGTGGCTCAGTGGTAGAGAATCCACCTGCAATGCAGGAGATGTGCTTTCGATCCCTGGGTCAGGAATATCCCCTGGAGAAGTAAATGGCAACCCATTCCAGTATTCTTCCGGGAGAATCCCATGGATGGAGGAGCCTGGTTGCACTGCAGTCCGTGGGGTCGCAGTGAGTTGGACATGACTTAGCGACTAAACAGCAACAATAAGTTGATTCATAGTAATGATTCAAAGGTGATTTGCTATAAATGTCTGGGAGCAGCCAATGTAATAAGTTGTAGCTGTTAGATGCAGAGTTAAATGAATCTTGTCTAATATCATGTATAATTTAAAAACCAGTAGAACCTGATTAAACTTGATCAGCCAGCAAAGTGCTGCAGAATCACCACGTGAGTGATGTTTATGCTGGCAAAGATTTAGATCAAACGAATTTACATACCTCAATTAATTAGGAAAAGATAATGGAAAGGATTTGAGATAGAAAGGATTATGGTGCCATAAATTCTCTGGGACTAGATGAAAGCAAATGTTTTTAATTGAAGGAATAAATCATTTTCTTAAGCTCCACTCAAGGCTGCTTGAGACGGTGTGTCCCTGATCTTGGGGCTTTCCAGCCAAGTGTCCTCCTGTTCCATCCATCACTGTTTGTGCCCTTGACTTTTGGCAGGTGAAGTCAGGTAATTCAACCTTAATTCATTTACTTATTTGTTTGTCTGATCAATAATAGCAAGTAAGTGTGGAGGGTCTGCTTGTGTGCCAGCACTGCTTAGCAAGAAACAAACTCTATGTCTGTCCTCAGGAAGCTTATAGTCAGGGAGAGAAGAGGGAAGTGAAAAAAATAAAACAGTAGTCTTAGTGATTTAAGGCATGGTGATTCCAGGCATGGTGCCGTGAGCAGATGCAGTCCTGATTGGGTAGGTTAAAGAAGGCTGCCTTAAAACTGGCGTAGTATTAGATAGTCCCTGCCCTGCTCATGGTTCAAAAAACCAAACAGTACTAAAAGGCTTTTGGTGGCTCAGTGGTAAAGAACCCGCCTGCCAGTGCAGGAGACATAATATGAGACTTGGGTTCAATCCCTGAGTCAGGAAAATCCCCTGGAGGAGGGCATGGCCCTCGACTCCAGTGTTCTTGCCTGGAGAATCCCACGGACAGAGGAGCCTGGTGAGCTACACAGTCCATAGGATCGCAAAGAGTCTGACACGACTGAAGCGACATAGCTCGCATGCATGCAAAAGGTTTTTGGCGGGGAAGGGGAAACATCAGCCTTCCACCCCAACAATGTCCCGCTTCTTAGTGGAAACCCACAGGCATTAATTTTTCATGAAAAGTAGCAGAAAGTCATCAAGCTCATGTGCACTGGCACGCAGAATGCTTTGTGCAGATGGAAGGAAAAGGCAGCGCCGCGTCGGATGGCGTCTCCCTTGTCTCTGTAGCAGCGGCTGCAGACCTGCCCCTCTTTCACTGGGCGAGATACCAGCGTGTGCTTGAACTGTCTGTCCCCTGCTGGGGGCCCTTATGTCGAGCCCTGAGTCTTGCGGTGACCGGTGCACTTCTGTGTGCATGTGCAGCTGTTAAGGACGTGGCTCTGAGGTCAGATTCCTCAGATCCACATCTGGGATCCCTTGTTTACTGACTGGGTAACCTTGGGCAATTTACTTCTCTCAGTGGCTGAGCTTCCTTATCTGTAAAATGCAGATGATAACGATACTGCTATGGTAGGCATTTCATAAAACTTTTAAGTGCTCAAAACACTGTGTGGCATTTAATACCATCCAATAACTACAATTACTTCCACCGTTTTTTTTTATATATATATATAAAAGCTTTATTGAGATCTAATTCATATCATATAATTTACCCACTTAAAGTGTCTAATTCAGTGACTTTTCATATATCCCACAGAGTTGTGCAAACACCACCACCATCAATTTTAGAACATTTTCATCAACCCCTAAAGAAGCCTCCTTTCACACAGATTAACCATTCCTCTCTGCATCCCTCCCCTCTCATCCTTATCTCCAGCTCTAGGCAACCACTAAGCTACTTGGTATGTTTATGGATTTGTCTGTTCTGGCCATTTTGTATAAATGAAATCATATAATGTGTGATCTTTTGTAACTGGCTCCTTCCACGGAGCTCGATGTTTTCATGGTTTATTTGTATTGAGGCAGGTGTCAGTACGTCAGTGGTTTGGTTTTGTCTTTTTCCTCTCTCTCTCTTTCTTTTCGGCTGGGTTGTGAGATACAGCTTGTGGGATCTTAGTTCGCTGACCAGGGATCCAGGGATGGAACCCTTGCCCTCAGCAGTGAAAGTGAGGAGTCCTAAGGACTGGAGCGCCTGAGAGAAATTCCCATTCCTCTCTTGTTTGTGCTGGGCCTTCATTGCTAGGCTTTGGCTTTTCCTCAGTTGTGGCGAGCAGGGGCTACCCTGGCTGCAGTGGCTCTCTTGTTGTGGAGCACGGGTTCTAGGCACACAGGCTCAGTAGTTGTGGCGCAGGGGCTTAGTGTCCCTGCAGCATGTGAGGTCTTAGTTCTCTGACCAGGGATTGAACCTGTGTCCCCCCCATTGGCAGGCAGGTTCTTAACCATTGAACCACCAGGGATGTCCCCCTGCCTCCCCCTATTATTTCTGATGCAATCAGTTCAAAAGAAAACAGTCTTCCTTGAGTTCTTCCTGTCATTAGGTCAAGTGAGTGACCCTCTGGGAATTGGGAAGAGCTCAGTACTCTAAAGAGTAGGCTCACAGTAGTGCAGACCTGCTAAGGTAGCTGTATCACGATGAGAGAATAGTGCTCTTATCCCTTTTTCCAGATGAGCAAATGGTCAGGTCAGACAGCTTGCCCAGCTCTGCCCCCCAGGAGGTAATCCTGGGGCTGAGCCCAGCTCAGCGACTCAGAGCCTGGACTCCTTTCTCTGGACCCCCGAGGAGGAGTCGCAGCTGTCCAAGGGTGCATCCTTTATCTGCTGCCATCCTACAGGCCAAGGCTGTGTGAGTCCAGGGAAGGAAGTGCTGGAGGGGGAGGACAGGAGTTCCCATCTCAAACTCAATGACCACCAGCCCCAGCTGTGCTTTTGGAGCTAAACCTACAAAATCTAAAATGACCTGCCTCCGTAGTCCAGATGCAGCATCTGTAGTAAGGCCGAAGCCACATTTCTGCCGTTGGAAAGAGGGTGCTTTCCAATCGAGGCCATCCCACCAGCCCTGAACCCTGTTAGCGTTATCAGCTTTAGGATGATGCTGGCATGGGAATTGCTCCTCTTTGTTTAACAGACCGGGGCAGCATTACTCAAAGATCTCATATTTTAAAACTCCACTTATCAGTAAATTTAAAATGGTCCCCAGGGTCTCTAATGCAAGGATTTCCACACACCTGGCGCTAGCACCTCTGAACAGAGGACAGTTTTGTTACTCTCAGTGACCAGGCCTGCCGGCCCTGGGACCACTGGCCCCAACCGCAGGAAAACAGGCCGTATCATTATAGCAGCCTCTGGACTCCACCGCTGATGATCGTGGCTGCCATCTTAAACTCTGTTCATTCCGAGACAAAAAATGTTTCTACCTGTGAGGGGCACATTTAACCATCAGTTATTTAGCAAAGGCAGAACAAGGCACTTGCAGTGGACATTTATCCTCTGTCTTTTTTTTTTCTTTTTGGCTGTACCACATGGCATATAGAATGTTAGTTTCCTGACCAGGGATCGAACCCTCTCCCCCTGCAGTGGAAGCATGGAGTCTTAACCACTGGACTGCCAGAGAAGTCTGACCTTCCATTACTTTGAATTCCACTTTCCTTCCTATCGGTGTCTTACTGTGACTGAAGCCAGATGCCCTGATGCTCTTTCCAGCCTCCCATACAGCTAGGACCGGGGCTTGTGACTCAGGCTCAACCCCCCAGACCCCTCTGAAGCAGATTTTGAATCTTCAGCTGTTGGCACAGAGGGCAGGATCTGTCTCAGTCAGGGGTTGGCAGTTACATTTACTTCTGGGGGGCAGCAGTGGGTGGGGTCCCAGCATTATTAGCATCCAGCATCACCAGCAGCCTGGTGTCTGCGGGCAGCCTGGGAGGGTCTGAGCCCAGGCCAGCCCTTCTCCCTGGAAGCATTTTTGCACATGATTGGAGGTGCTGCTTCTGTCTTCTTAGCTTTAAAACCTGGTTCTCCAGCTTTCTCTTAAGACCCTCAGCTACCCAGTGTCCTTTAAAGATTGCTTCTCAGGTGTTCAAACCAGCCAGCGTGCATTGTGTGCAACAGAGAACCTGACCGATGGACACTGCCACAGCCCCTGCTCCTGGTGCTGCCCAGTTACCACCCTGGGGTACAGTCTGCTCCGTGCTTCTCCCCAGGTCTGTCTGTCCTACCCATCTCAGTTTCATCACGTGAAAACCAAACCCACTGTCTTCTTAGAGCTTCCTTCTCATTCATTGTTCCCTCAGTTATAAGGATCGACCTTTTTGGTTTATTCCTTTTTTTTTCCCACTGTGCTGGGTCTTCGTTGCTTTTCTGTCATTGCTGCAAGCTGGGGCTACTCTCTAGTTGCGTTGTGTGGCTTTCTCATGGTGGTGGCCTCTCTTGTTGCGGAGCATGGGATCTTGGGCGTGTGGGCTTCAGTAGCTGCGGCACTGTGGGCAGTAGTTGCAGCTCCCAGGCCCTACAGCACAGCTGGGCTCAGTAGTTGTGGCACACGGGCTTAGTAGCTCCAAGGCATGTAGGAGCCTCCCGGACCAGGGATCCAACCCTGCACTGGCAGGCGGATTCGCTACCCCTGAGCTCCCAGGGAAGCTCTTGGATTCAGTCTTAAGCTATCTTGAGCTATCTTTCCTCTTTTCCCCACCCTTTCCCATTCCTGCCTGGTCCCCCTGTCGCCCTGACTCCCCTCTGCCCTGTTGGCCCCAGACGTGCATGCCAGAACTTGTGCAGCTGCCTCCCAGTTGCATTCTCTGCCGATAGCATGGCCCCTCATCAGACTGTCCCTTCCATTGCCCACCTGGACCACCCACTCTGTGTCACAGGCTTGGTCCCACAACCCCTGTAGTGTTCTTATTATAAATCGACCTCAGTCCTGCTCCCCTCCCTGCAGCCTGCCTTTGCAGTTCTCCTATCCAGAGATGTTTCCCGTGTTCATTTTGCCCTGGGTCCGCAGAGGTGCTGGTCCAGGGCATGCGCCACGTGACCTTGGTCCTCTTCCTCTGTTAAATGAGGCTGACAGTGGTGCCCACTTTATTATTATTTTTTAAAAAACATTTATTTATTTGGCTGTGCCAGGTCCTAGTTGCAGCACTTGGGATCTTTAGTTGCTGCGTGCGAACTCTTAGTTGTGGCATGTGGGATCTAGTTCCCTGACCAGGGATTGAACCCGGCCCCCCTGCACTGGGAGCATGGAGTCTTAGCCACCGGGCCACCAGGGAAGTCCTGGCACCCAACTTTAGAGGCTTGTTGTGGAAATAAGGTGAGATGATGCACATACAGGGCTAGCACCACATAGGCGTTGGCTAAACGATGCCTGAACCATCCAGCCCCTCCTTCCCCCTGCACCTTCATTATGCTGGTGTCGCTGACATGGTCGTCCTGCTCATCATCATGTCTTCCTGTGAGATTCAGCTCCCCTTCCTCTCTTCTTCTTGAAAACTTGAGACGTTAACCAGGGTTTTTTTTAGTGATTCTTTCTACCTTAAACTCAGGGGTCTGCTTCACTAATGTGGTTTTGAGCCCATATCATCCTCGGCATTTGTCTGATGCGCTGTCCAGTTAAGAGTCTGGGTTTTGGCTTCAGAAGACATGACTGATTCACCCTGTAACTTCGAGTTACTTAACTCTCTAAGCCTCAGGCTCTGTAAAACATGGAAGATGCCAGCTGTCCCCGTGGACATGTAGGAGGATTACCTGAAATACTGACCGGGGCACATTTCACACAGTATCTGGCACCTGGTAAGCACTCAGTCATTTTTTTTCCTTCTTTCTAAAAATTGTATTTATTTTTTACAGTCAGGCTGGATCTTTGTTGCGGTGCGCGGGCTTCTCATTGCAGGGTCTTCTCTTGGTCGGAGCATGGGCCCTAGGCGCGGGGGCTTAGTAGTTGCGGTACGTGGGTTTAGTTGCTCTGCGGCATGTGGAATCCTCCCAAACCAGGGGTCAGACCTGTGTCCCCTGCACGGGCAGGTGGACGCCCACCCGCTGTGCCTCCAGGGGGGTCCTCAGTCGTTGTTAATGACTGTTACAGTGGCCCTCCTTGTGTTTGCTCCCAGCTTGTGAACCACTTGAGGACAGGTTCTCTGCCCTTTATCCGTTTGTATCCTAGAACGTGGCAGGTGCTCAAAGCATGTAAGCTTTTTGGAGAGAGGCAGACCTGGATTTAAAGCTGAGTGTCATTTAAGAGCTATATGGCCATGGGCAAGGTCCTACACTTCACTGAGTGTCTGCTTCCTTATCTGGAAGCCAGAGGAGATGGTATCTGTGTTCCTGGGTTGTTTAGAGGATCAGATAAGATAATAAATTACAGGGCCTGTGACAGACCTTGGTGAAGCAGTTAGAGAGTGATGTCCTGGCTTGGTTTCCTTCATCCTCACGACACTGTGCTGGACCAGGCAGTGGTGCTTGTTCTTTTTTCCTGCAGGAAGTAGAAATGTGAGGTTTAGAAAGGGGCTCTGTTTTTCCTTTCTTTGACCTTCCAGCTCTTATTCAGAGTATTCCAAAAACTTACACAGAAAAACAGCAGGGAGCCCTGTGACGAAACAGGGTATTTGATTATATGGGTGTCTGTGCTCAGTCATGTCCAGCTCTTTGAGGCCCCATGGACTGTAGCCCACTCGGCTCCTTCGTCCATGGAATTTTCCAGGCAAGAATCCTGGAGTGTGGGTCACCATTTCCTACTCCAGGGGATCTACCCAACCCAGGGATCGAACCAGAGTCTCTTGTGTCTCCCACATTGGCAGGCAGATTCTTTACCATTGTGCCGCCTGGGAAGTCATTTGATTACATGATTTGTCCAAATGATTGGATTCTTTTCTGCCTTTCTTTGCTGTTTATTTTGCTGGCTTTAGATCAGCCCTAGCTAGCTACCAAATTTATTTGGAAACATGGTCTTTTCAGCCAAATGCTCTGACACACCACCGTCTCCTGTAAATAATGACACAGTGTTTTAATCTGGCATCATCTGACAGCATGCTAGGAGGACTTTTTACAAGGTTGCCGTTAGGACTGGTTTGATCTGGAGGGAATGAACTTCGTCATGGTGCAGACCGTTACTCCTTCACTAGACCTCTGCTGCTAAGACCCCCACGTGGAGTATCAGAGTGTAGCGTCTGAGGCTCGTCTCCAAACCACCCAAAGCCTTAAGTCATGCAGGCTCTCTTTTTCTTTTTTCATTTTTGAATTTGAATGTTTAAAAAATATTGTTTACTCATTGGCTGCAGCGTGTCTTCATTGCTTTGGGCGGGCTTTCTCTAGTTGTGGTGAGTGAGGGCTCCTGGCTTCCTGGCTTCTCTGGCTGAGGAGCACAGGCTCCAGGCACTCGGGCTTCAGTGGTTGCAGTTCCCAGGCTCTCAAGTGTGGACTTCAGTAGTCGTGGTGCACAGGCTTAGTTGCCCCGCCACATGTGGGGTCTTCCCAGACCAGGGATTGAACTCATGTCCCCTGCATTGGCAGGCAGGTTCTTATCCACTGTGCCACAGGGGAATTCCTGAATCTTTTTTTTTTTAAATTGAGGTATACTTGATGTGTAATGTTATATTAGTTTTAGGTGTACAACACAATGATTTGATCTTTGTATATATTGTGAAATGATCATCATAATAAGTCTAGTTAACATCTGTCACCATACATAATTACAGTTTTTTTCCCCTATAGAACTTATAAGATCTGTTCTCTTAGCAGCTTTCAAATATGCAACGCAACATTATTAGCTACCATACTAATACATATATGTAATACATGTATTATATATAATACATATATAATATTCACTTTTCAGTAGGAAAAGCGTCTTGAGTGTCTGGGCACATGTCTGGGGAGAGCGGTCTAGTCAAGATCTGTAACTTTGATTAAGAGTTGTGCCTTGACCTTCTTATAATACCCTTTAATTGCTTGCTCTCATCTGATAGATCTTGTCACTGGCTGGCTTTCCTGGCATTTCTCGAGCAAATCACTGACCGCTGTTAAATAAATACGTGTGTGCTCCCGCTTCCCTGGGAGCCGTTGGCACAGGTGTGCGGGTGGGAGATGTAGCCCTCTGGCAGGTCACTCCTCTCGTTGCCTCCTTTGCCCTCGAGACTGTCCACGTGGGGCTCCTAGTCACAATCGTAGCTGCCCATGTCCACACTTCTAGTATGGACAGCGTGCCTTCCCTGTTGCCTGTCCTGTGGACATATTGTTAAACCTGCCTCAGAGGGGCTGCATCTGAACCCACGTCTGCTGCTTCGAGGCTCCAGCAGAGCCCCTAGTGCACATCTCAAATATGCCCCTTAACATGGGAGTTCCATCACATGGTCCCAAACACTTCTGCCAAAGTTGCTGAATGTGTCTAGCCCATTTTCATGTGAAAAAGCGACAGAGAAGGAATTAGTTTTACTTACATGCATATGAACCTTGTCCAAAATATTTATACCTATTGCACCACATGGTCTAACTGCGTAGCTGGTAGATACATAGAGATGTGAACTGAAGTGCTCGTAAAAGGGTCACCCTGAGAGAATTTCAGAGGTTAAACCACGAGGGTCACTGTGATAGTGGTCATAAAAATGATGCAATTCCAGTGCCAGAAGACATCCACTGGGGACCGTTTGACCCCACTATTGCTGCCTCAGGCCGGGGAGAGAGACAGAGACAGAGACAGGGACTGGTTTGGCTTCAGGTGCTCTGGACACCTTCAGCACGCCTCCTGCCCCACTGTTTCCTGCATGCAGGAGTTTTATGGAGCGTCTGACCCCACCTTTTCCTGCTGTACTTTAGTACTTTCTTTAATTTGGTCCATTGGTAAAGTCAGAGAAAAGCTGGTATTCTCCCTCTTGCCCTCTTTCTCTCAGGCGATAGAGAAGCACCGGTGAAAATTGGATTTTTATAAATAGAAGGCAGCAGAGATCTCAAGACGGTCTCTGCATTCTAGCCTTTTGTAAGGCCGAGAATGTACTTGTGCACCCACGCCCTTGGTTTGTTTAATCAGACTTGTGTAGATCAGATTTAAAAACTATGCTCCTCCATCAATGTGTTTAATATGACTGCTGTTCATGGTAGGGGACCTTCTCATAGGAGGAAGTCCCCCCTCACTCCCTATGCCCTGACCCCAAAACCATCAAGCCATTGCTCATGACAGCTGCCTTGAACTAAGAGGGCTTCATCTGTTTTTGATTTGGCTTGAAAGTGCCCTGTCAAAATGATCTAGAGACAGAGCAAGTTTCAAAACCAGCATTGGTTCTTTCATTTGTCGTCAGACCAAGACTGTGAAACCTCAAATGGGTGAATTCAAAGGGCACGGTGTACCTGGGTGTGGCTATCTGTTATTGAGATGAAATTCGAGGATCAAATATCTCTCTTGTTTTCTTCTGCCTGACAAAGCTGTGCCACGTAAAGAATCAAGAGACTAAAAGAACAGACACCAGAGAGGAAAGGGGTCAAGAACCGGGGAGGTCACCTCCTTTAAAAAAAAAATGACCATAATAAACTTTCCAGTAACCCAGAGCCTCGTACTTGGCCATTTGGGTTCATCTTGTCCAGGTTCTCCACAATCCACACTGGAGAAGCAGCTGCATTTCCTCTTTTCCTGTGTCAGTTATCAAACAGGGTTGGAAATCCCGAAGGTTAGACTCTTAACCATGTGGGGGTGAGAGGCTCCCACAGGGCCTGTGATTGAGGCAAAGCAAACACAAACGCCATGGATTTAGAAAATAGGTCCTGGATTCTTGAGAGGCCCTTGGACTACAAGGAGATCAAACCAGTCAGTCCTAAAGGACATCAACCCTGAATACTCATTGGAAGGACTGATACTGAAGCTGAAGCTCCAATACTTTAGCCACCCTATGCGATGAGCCAACTCACTGGAAAAGACACTGATGCTGGGAAAGATTGAAGGCAAATGGAGAAGAAGGCAGCAGAGGGTGAGATGGTTGGATGGCATCCCCGACTCAATGGACATGAATCTGAGCAAACTCCAGGAGACAGTGAAGGACAGGGATGTCTGGCATGCTGTAGTCCTTGGGGTTGCAGAGTCATACACGACTTAGCGACTGAATGACAACAACAGTGTTCAGATTACCCTGTGCCATGGGGACAGAGTGGTGGGGTGGGCACAGGGGGTTCTGGAGAAATCAGGGGCTTATGAGGATGTGGAAGAGGACAATTCTAAGGAAAAGGAGTCTGTTCAGACTAGCTTGAGAGGAAAAAACAAAAGCACTGAGGATGGGGGTGGGGAGCATATGAGTCTCAGGAGTTGTTCATGGGATGCAAGGCGATTGAGGCCCTGGAAGGCGAGGAGATGTGGGGACATAGGACAGGCATCAGCCCATGACCTGAGCCAGCCCTGGGCCCACCTGGCCTCTGCTCCGTGGAAGACAGCTTCCTTGCTTTGGTGCACATACAGGATGAGCTCCGATCACCTTCACAGTATATCACACCTCAGCTCTTCAGTGAGAAGCATCGATCTCCCAAGGCTCAATTTCAGGTTCCCAGAAGAGATGGCATGATCAGCTCAGCCGGAGTCAGGTGTCTCCTGACACCTCCCCACCACTGCCAGCTGCTCGGGTCACACCGTGGACTCGGCTGTGGGCAGTCTTCCTCATACACGGGTGCAGATGGGGTTGGTGTCGTCTGCCAGAAGATACCTGCCTAGAGGAGGGAGGGGGACATTTCAGTTTGTTGCCCAGGCTTCTTTGATTTCAAGCGCCAGAAACCAAGTGGCCAATTTAAGAGGGAAAAAAAAAAGAGCAATGGAAAGAATAAGAAGTGGTTCAGAGGACTGAAGGAAAAGCTAAAAAATAGGCGACCTGGAAAGTGGAAGGAACTGACCAGCTCTGGGGGGCTGGGAAACAGAGCTTAATGGAAGATCTTTCCATGGCTCTCTGTCCAGGTGCCTCTGCTTCTGCATTTTTCTGATCTGGGGTCTGGTGAGGGCCTTTCTCCCAGTTTGCAGATAGCTGCCTTCTTCTTCTTCTTTTTTTTTTTTTATTGTTTTTGCCATACATTGTCATGATATCACCATGGGTTTACATATGCTTCCCCTCCGGATCCCCCCTCCCTCCTCCCTCCCCCCCGGGAAATCTCGCTGCACCAGTCCCGAGCATCAATCCTGGGCTGGCGATTGATTAGACACATGACAATTAACATGCTTCAATGCCCTTCTCCCATATCATCCCACCCTTACCCTCATCCACAAAGTCCACGAGTCTATTCTATACATCTGCGTTCCTTTTGTTGTCTCCCATGTTGGGTTCTCGTTACTGTCTTTCTAAATTCCATATATATGTGTTAATATACTGTATTGTTGTTTTTGCTTCTGGCTTACTTCACTTTGGATAATGGGCTCCAGTTTCGTCCATCTGAGTAGAATTGCTTCAAATGAATTTTTTTTTAATGCTGAGTAATATTCCATTGTGTATATGTACCACAGCTTTCTTATCCATTCATCAGTTGATGGGCATCTAGGTTGTTTCCATGTCTTAGCTATTGTAAACAATGCAGCGATGAACATTGGGGTACACGTGGCTCTTCTTGAATCCGTACTTGGTGGGGAGCAGAGAGGAAGCACACTTTCTTGGGTCTGTTCTTAGCAGGGCGCTAATTCCATTCATCAGATTGCTGCCTTATGATCTAATTACCTCCCACAGACCTTCCCTCACCTCCCAATTCCATAACATTAGGGATTAGAATTTCAACATAGGAATTTAGCAGGGCACATAAACATTCAGCCCATAACAATATGTTAAGAAATCAAAGAAATAGTTTTGGTGTTTGATAAAGTAATAGGAGACTTCCCCAATGACTCAGCGGGTAAAGTATCTGCCTGCAATGCAGGAGACACAGGAGATGTGGGTTCAATCCCTGGGTCGGGAAGATCTCCTGGAGGAGGAAATGGCAACCTGCTCCAGTATTCTTGCCTAAAAATTCCCGTGGACAGAGGAGCCTGGTGGGCTTTAGTCCAGAGGGTCGCAAAGAGACACAACTGGCCGACTAAGCACACACACAGCACACACACACAAGGTAATAGGAAAATAAGAAAAAAATTAAACTCACATTGTACTGAATTTATGATAGTTCAGACAGTTCGAATTTGCTTAGAAAGATCTTCATCTTGCTGTCAGTCTTCAGCTTGTAAATCTGAAAGGCCAGCGAGTTTGGAGTTGGTATTGCCACCCAGGCAGAAGAGAACATCTAGATGATTTTTCATACCATTCCCTACAGTCTCTCTGCTTATTCATTTGTTTACCTGCCAAGATAGCCCTCAAGAAACTGATTTTCAGAGTTTAATAAATTTGACCTGCTCAAGCTGACACAAATTGATTTATTTTCACCAATCTGCAGACAGCTGTGGTTGAACAGACGGCAGTTAGGGAGAATTAAGTGGGAGCTGTCAAGATTAAACAAAGCTTCCCTGTTTGTGTGGTCGAGTAATACATAACACAAGAGTTTCTCATCCTGCATGGCAGCTCATTAAGGCCCAAACAGCAATTCAGGTGCACATGTATGTTATAAACTAACATCAAGTAGGCTTTTTAATATCCAAGGGATATTTTTTTGCCAGTTGCAACACATGATGCTCTTTTAATAGATTTTCATAAAGAAAGAATGAGGCTTTTCATTTTAAAATAGCACTTTAACCTCTGCTCGATTCCTGTTGTGTTTGATTTTCCAAACCAGAGCTAGTTTATTATGAGAAACTTTTATCTTCAAGGCAAAGTTGTGTTTATCTACTCGTTAATTTAGGGTGTTTGGGAAACTGCTTGGAGCTGGAGATCAGACAAAATTGGGTTTGAATTCTGGCAGCACTGTCTGCTAGCTTGGTGACTTTAGGAAGCTTTCATTTTATTTCTGATTCAGCTTATTTATGGAGTTACCTACTGTAGGCATTTCTTGTACATTTTATCATTGAGTCTTCAAAATCTTGCTGAGGATTAAGTATTGGGCTAAGAGTTTTAAATATTTGAGTATTTAAGAAAAACTAAAAAGCATAAAGAACACCAAAAATAGCCTAGAGATTAATATAATGAATACACATGTGTCTACCAGCCAGCTTACAAAATAAAACATTAACAATGCTGTTGAAGCTGCCTGTGTGCTAGTTACAGTTAGAGATTAAGGACATGTGACAGAATATCCAAATAAAAGGGAAAATACATGTTTTCTTCTTAGGTAATGAGAAGTTTTGGGGTAGGCATTCCTGGGATCCAGTCTGTTCTAGCTTTGTGCTCCTTTGTCTTTAGGGAGTGGCCCTTGTTTCCATGCTTACAGAATGGCTGCTGAAGCTACAGCCATCACATCTTAGTTCCATGAAGGAGAAAAATGCCAGTGGCAAAAGGGTTTTTCAGGGAGGCCCATCCAATGACTTTCATCCCAGAGATACCAGAATTGTACTGGAAATTGTAGTTATTGACAAAGACTATGTTTACTGCTATCAAAATGTAGGTTCTGCAAGTAAGAAAAGAATGGTTATTAGGTAGACAGCTGGCAGCTTCTCCTTGAGAGATAAGCACTATCCTAAATCAAGAGTTTTTTTTTGTCCCCAAAAATTGTGTCTTTATATTTTTGCTGTATGTGTATGTATACCTCAAATATATAGGCTTATTCTACATGCTTTTAAACTTTGTGTAAACGGTATTCTATCCTATATATGTTCTTCCACAACTTACTTTTTTCATTCAGCTGTAAGAGTCATCCACATTCCCATGAATCATCCTAGCTCATTTATTTTTCACTGCTGTCGAGTATTCCAGCACATGAGTATACTATAATTTACCATTATCCATTATTTTGTTGTTGGACATGTACGGTGTTTTCAGTCCTTGTTCTCTTCTGTTCCATTAATCAGTTAACTGCTTGCCTTTTCTCCCTCTTCTGGGTATTGTTTTCCTACTTCTTTGCAATTCTGATGATTTTTAGTTGGATTCCAGATGTAGTGAATCTTACCTGGTTGGATGCTAGATACTTTATCTTCCTATAAATATTTTGGAGGAGTTCTCAGACACTGTTGTTCTTTGGAAACAGCTAATGCTTTCAGTCTTGCTTGTAAGTTTGCTATGCAGGACCAGTGCAGAGTTTGGTTTGGGACTAATTTTGCCCCCACTGCTACGCAAACCTCTTCAAGTTTCTTCTACCTGATTGCTCATGAGTTGGGAGGTTTTCCTCTCTGGATGGGAATTGCTCCCGGCCCTGTGTGAGCACCCGGGACTGTTCCCCACTAATCCTTAGAAGAGTTTCTTTCCTTGGCTGGGGTACTTGCCTCACCTTCCTTGATCAGTTCTCACTAAAGGCTTACTGGGGGCCGGGTGCAGGGGATTGAGACACTCAGCAAGTATCTGAGGTTCTTTGTCAGCGACTCTCCTTGCTTGTTCTCTACCCTCACGCCCTTGATGCCTGGACTTCCAGCTCCATTTTCTTAACTCAGGAAGACAGTCAGGCTCTGTCTGGGTCTTCTTCCCCTCAGAATGACCCGGAAGCTCTCCACACAGTATCCAGGCAGTTGTAGGGCTCACCCTACTTGCTTCCTGTCTCTTGTGATCTCTGACAGCCATGACCCAGGTCACTGTTTTGAATGCCCTCAGGTCATATGGTTTGTCCAGTATTTTAATTGTTCTGGGCAGGAGGGTAAACCTATTTTGTATTCCTCCTGCTTGGCTGGAAGCAGAAGTGAGTCCTCGTTGTGGTTTCAGTTTCCTTTTTGTAATTACTGGAAAGGTTAAGCATCTTTTCACATATTTTCTGACCAGTAGATAGATTTTCTCCTTTTGAATTGTCTGTTCATCTCAACCTATTTTTTTCCATTGAGATATGCATGTCTTTTTCTAGTAACTTGGAATAGTTCTTTATATATGTCCTTAATAGATTAATCTTTTGTAAGCTTAAATTGGTTGTTGCTACCTTTCCTTAGATTTAATTATCTTTTTGTTTTTAAAATTACATTTTTTTTGATGAGTGGAAATTTTAAGTGTTAATGTAGTCCAGTTCGTCAGTTTCCTTTAATAAGGTCAGTACATTTTGTTTTATTTTGGTTAAGAAATGCTCAGCCCTGAAGTTATTAAGATATTCTACTAATATTTTTTTCTAAAGGCTTAAAAGTTCTTATATATTTCAGGTCTTTAATTTGTTTGAAACTGATTTCTGTGTGTGGCAGGGACAGTGACCCAATCTTACTCTATTTTTTTTCCAGTTGGGATTGCCAGTTGCTCCATCCCTGTCTAATGAATAGTCTATCTGTGCAGAAAAGACAGCCCAGCAGTCCTGAGACTTCCTGTATGAAAGGCCTGTTCACAAGGTCAGCCCCTGGCTGGCGCCTGGGAACCTAGATTCTGGAGGAGCGGGTGCAGAGGGTGAGGTTCTCACTATTCCCAGACCTGATAAGAAGGCCTCACTGTGCTTGGACTGCATGAACCATGTGGTTTATACCACATGGGATAACATCTTTTTACATATTTTCTGACCACATAGATAGATCCTCCTTTCGTTCTGCGAGCCTGGGATGTTGGTCTGTGCCAAGCAGTCTCCCAGGTGACCAGCTCCCAGTGAGAAGCCTGGGTGAGGCTCTAATGAGCTTTTTGATATACAACATGTCACGTGTGCTGTAACATCTCATTGCTGGAGGAGGCCTGTGTGAGTCACTGGGAGAGGGCTCTCGGGAGCTGATGCCTGATTTCCTGCACATGCGCCTGATCCCTTTGCTGATCCGGCTCTGTGTGCATTTGCTGGGGTGAGTCACACCATGAGTACTAGGTGCTGAGTCCTGTGAGTCCCCTTCCCGAGTCATCCAACCTAGGGGTGGTCCTGAGGACCCAACACACTGTCCTTTCCCTGCTGATATCAGAATAATCCTGAGAGGCAGATATTGGGCAGTGTTCTTAACTACTCTTAATCATTAGTTTCTTCACCTAAACATCTAAGCTCCTTCCCTTTCAGGTGTTTTAGCCGATTCCAGGCACATACCCTGTATCACTATTTGAAAGTGAAAATGTTATTTGCTCAGTCATGTCTGACTCTGGGACTCCATGGACTTTAGCCCACCAGGCTACTCTGTCCATGGAATTCTCCAGGCAAGAATAATAGAGTGGGTAGCCATTCTCTTCTCCAGGGAATTTTTCCCAACCCAGGGATCAAACCCAGGTCTCACACATTGCAGGCAGATTCTTTACCATCTGAGCCACCAGGGAAGCCTAGTATCACTCAGTAAGTGATCATTAATATCATAAGAAAGAAATAGGCAAAGTGCTATAGTAGTTTGGTGGAAGGTTAAATATTCAGCTATAAATCTTTCAGTTAGGCACATTTTATGTTTTTTGCAATTAGTGAAATAAATTTTCTCATATTATTTAAAGTTAGCAGTCATAACTTTTTTAGCATCTTGGAACATTTATAGTTCCTTTAATGTCCCAAGTTAGAAATTTTCTACCTTCCTAATTTTGAGAATTTAAAATCCTGTATTTAACATGCTTTACATTTCTGCCTTTGTTTACTGCCGTGGACTGAATGTGTCCCCTCCAAGTTTATTAGGTTGAAATCCTGACCCCTAATGTGATATGTTAGGAGGTGGTTAGGTCATGAGCGTGGAGCCATCATAATTAGGCTTAGCGTTCTTATAAAAGAGACCCCCAGAGAGCTCTCTGCTCTTCTTTCCGCCACGTGAGGACATTGCCAGAAGTTGGCAACCTGGAAGAGGTTTTTCCCCGGAACCTTGGCATGCTGGCACCCTGATCTTGGACTTCCAGCTTTCAAAACCATGAGAAATAGATTTCTATGGTTTATGAGCATCTAAACGGTGGCACTTTATTATAAGAGCTGAACTAAGACTTGTCACTATGTTTCTGACATAGCAAGCCACCCGCGCAGCCAGTTTCTTTTATTCACGTGATGTTTCTGTAGGTAGTAGTCCGTCGTTAATGGGTTTCAGTAACATGAAAGGCACGTGCGCAGTTATTTAAGGTATGTCCTCTGTGAGGGTTCTGGTCCTCTACCTGTCTCTCTCCTCACGTGTTTATAAGGCCATCTCTGTTTCGTCATGCTTCCGATCCTGTTGGCTTAGACCAGAGAGGTGAGGTGAGCCATGTACAGTGATTGGCGTTATATACTAGAAATTGCAAGCTTTGGCCCAGTTAACTGTGAGCCCTCTTATAAAATTCTAGGAGATAGCTTTTTTTTTTTAGTCCATGCAGTGTATTTTGTCTCAGAGAACTTCACATACCCGACCTGCTTTTGGATAGTGATTCTCCCTGTTGCTTCTACGAAGAGATCAATAGTGCCAAACTAATTTCTTCCCCTAATGAGGGGAAGCAAATACTCATGCTCATTTCAGAAACTGCTCTGAATTGAGCTTAATGCCTTAAATCACACCCACAGTGAATAGCATCCCTTTATCACGCTCAGCAACTGCCATCTCTCTCCAATCACGTGTGATTCTCTGCAGCTCCCTGTAAACATGTCTGTCTCAATTCACTTATTGTACAAAAGGCATCCAAAGGAGACTTTATTTTTTTCTGCCCATTTTTAAAAAAATCTGACACAAAACTGTTCTGAGCATCTCTGCCATTTCTGAGGCAGAATAATTCTTTCTGATGCCCACTATGAATTATCATCAGGCTGGTTGATCTAAAGTTATTGTTTCATTTTGTCTTAATTGGGTCTTGTTATATTGCTGTGTCAGGCAGTTTTCCTGGTGTAAAAGTGGGAATGTTACCTAGTGGTTGCTGGCTCCTTAAAGCTGTTAAGCAAATTACTTATCAAGCACATTGAATAAGTGTGGACCCTTAGCCTTTTCTCCCTCAGTTAGGCAAGGAAAGCTGTGCATCACTTAGGAAAGTATTTGGCTACAACTACTAGACCACCCGAGTGTAGGCAGCCTGAACAAACAGGGTCTGCAGTTCAGCAGCCCAAGCAGTGCCCTCAGGGACCCAGAATATTTCTAACCGTAAGCACAGTCATCCTTAGCATTGTTTGTGTGTGTATGCTTACAAAGAGCAAGCAGCATCCAACTCTTTGTGACCGCATGGACTGTAGCCCACCAGGCTCCTCTGTCCATGGAATTTTCCAGGCAAGAACACTGGAGTGGGTTGTCATATACTACATCCTTAGCACGCTGGCTTTCAAATCCCTGCTTGTTGCCTTGTGGTCTCAAGTTGGCTGTTTTGGCCACCTATGGGTCCCCTTTTATTGGTTCCCTCTGACTCTGCTCCCCTCACCCCCAGTGCTTACAAACCTGCTGAGGTCCTGTCAGCCAGGTCTGGGTGATGTGGCCATTCATGGACCCTAGGGAGTCTTGGAAAACAGACAAGAGGAACGTGCTAATTAGTGTGAACCAGTTATTGTTCTTCAGCTGGGCATAGCACATGGTTGCCCCCAACAAAATTGGGTTTTTGTTGGAAGGGGAGGGAGGAGAATAGATACTGGGGACACAGCGGGTATGTTGGCCCCAGGAGTATATTCTCCAACTCTCTCTCCCTCTTGGACTCCACATCACACCTGCAGCTAGATGTCACATAACCACCAGAATCAACCAGAACATGTCACCATTTTACCTGACTCACTTCTGTAGCTTCCCTTGCTCTTAGGGAAAAACAAAATACAAAAAACATAAAATGCCAGACACTAAACACTTCAATACAAGGTCCAAAGAGGGCTGACCCTGCCCACCTCCACCATCTGATCTTGCACTGCAGGGGTCCCCAACCTCTGGGCCACAGACCAGTACCTCCTTCAGATCAGTGGTAGCATTAGGTTACGAATAAAGTGCACAATTAATGTCATGCGCTTGAATCATCCTGAAACCTTCCCCCCACCCTCAGTGCGTGGAAAAACTATGTTCCACGAAATTTGTCCCTGGTGCCGAAAGGGCTGGGGGCTGCTGCGGTACTTTGCTTTCCCACGCTCTCTGTGCGCCTGCCCACCATCCTTTTGTAAGATCCTCCTGTTTTGTACTCTTCCTCCCTGCCACAGGGCCTTTCACCTGCTCTTTACTCCCCTGAGAATTCTTGTCTTCACCTCCGCCTGCCTTAACATCATGACGCAGTTAGGGAGGCTGCCTTGACCACCTCAGCTGGTTCAAATGCTCTCATCTTTGAAGGAGTTTCAAGTAGCCCATTCTTAAAACACTAAAAATATAGTTGTCCCTCATTATCCATGGGACGATTAGTTCCAGAACCCTTCCCCACTTCAGATGATAAAATCTGTGGATTCTCTAGTTCCTTATATAAAATGATGTCGTATTTGCATGTCATCTGCAAATGTCCTCCAGTGTACATTCCGTCATCTCAAGATTACTTATACTACGCCAGGAGATCTTCCCAACTCTGAGATCGAACCTGGGTCTCCTGCATTGCAGGCAGACTCTTTACCATCTGAGCCACCAGGGAAGCCCACTTATAAAACCTAATATGATGTAAATACTATGAAAATGGTTGTAAATACAATGTAAATGCTATGTAAATAGTTGCTAGCACACAGCAAGTTAAAGTTTTAATTTTTGGAACATGTTAGAATTTTTTCCCCCAAATCTTTTCCATATTCACTTGATTGAGTATAGATATAGAACCTGTGGAAATGGGGAACTGACTGTGCATTCTAAGTTTACATTTATTTGTGAGCCCTTTTTTATTATCCTTATTCTCAGTAGACAGTAAGCTCCATGAGAGCAAGCAGCAGGCCTAATAATACTCATGATTTGTATTCTTTACGAATGCTTTGGTTGTAGGTTTTTGTTTTTTGGGCTTTTTTAAGTAGCTTAAATAAGGTAGGGCTTATTTTTCTTGAGTGAGTGAAAAATTGCTCAGTTGTGTCCAGCAACCCCATGGACTGTGTAGTCCATGGAATTCTCCAGGCCAGAATACTGGAGTGTGTAGCCTTTCCCTTCTCCAGGGGATCTTCCCGACCCAGGAATCGAATTGGGGTCTCCTGCATTGCAGGTGGATTCTTTACCAACTGACTATTAGGGAAGCTATTAACGACAAATCTAAAGTTAGGCAGCTCCTGGCATCAACCAAATTGCTTAACATTATCATGATGGGGCATCTCTGCCATGTTCTTGTTACTTTCCTCTTAAGTGCAGGATGGCCCCTGTAGCCCAGCCATCGCCTCCACGTTTCAGAGCAGAAGGAAGGTATGGAGACAGTACCACTGACATTTGACCCTTTCATTTAGAAATCAGTTTCCCTAGAATCCACCCAGTCAATTTCTGCTTATATCACTTTGTTACTTGTTAGAAAGAAGTTTGGAAACCATGTGGGTAGATTTTCCAGCTGCTATAGTGGAGGCAAATAGGGATAAAAGGGAAGAAATGGGAGTTAGGCTGGGTTACCAGGAGTGGTCTGCCTCACCCTGTTGCCCCAATATTTGCCAGAAAAAGTACTTTGGTGTTAGTGGACAAGTAGGAAAAAAAATCCACCTGCTTTGGTTATTTGTTCATTTATTCATCATCTGTCCAGTATGAGCCAGGCATTAGTCACTCTCATGCATTTTCCTTATTCTCATGGCAATTCTGGCAAGGTGGACATTATTATACTCATTTTGCCCTGAGAAATGGAATCTCGGGAAGAATAAATGACTTGCTTGAGGTCATGCAGCTCTGTTGGTAGCAGAACCAAGACTTAAACCCAAACCTCCCTCCCTCCCTCTGGGTCTCACCTTCCACGATGCTGTGCTGTCTCTAAATTATAGCTGATCCCATGAAAGCCCCTACATTTGATTTTTTTTCTACCAGGGTGCAATGATTATTAGCCTGACAGAATTTAGCTTCTACCTTAAACATGTTTTGGTGAAAAAAACGTCTTGCTAATAATATTGCAACTGTAATTGGGGGTGATTTTACATTTGGGCTCTAATGAGGTGACATTCATTCTATGAGCAGGGTTATAATTTTTAGTACACGGCCTTGGATGGTAGGCTATTTAAGAAGCATTTACCCCATGGTTAGTCCCTACTCTTAAGACTAAGTAATTTGCATAATCATTTTCTGTTTGAGCAGGTAAGGCACTTTGCCAGGAGCTTTTGCCCTTTATTATTCCAGAAAGCCCCAGTATTCTTATTTCAGGATAAATGAAACAATGATCATCTATATTCATGTTCACAGCTTACAGTTCTGCATTTGTGAACTAAAATATTTGTAGATATTTCATCCCTGCAACCTGTTTTTTAATGTGTGTGGTTTTTCTGATTATTAAAGTGATAGATGCTCAACTGAAAGAAATTTGGGAGAAGGATAATGAGAAAAATCACTCATAACTCTATAGTACCCAGAGGCAGTAACTATTAACATTTATGGCACATGTCCTTCCTAATCTTAAATTGTTCTGTGTAGCTGAGGCCATACATTATTTGCAGTTTTGGGTGCTGCGACTTTTCATGGAACATAAACAAGCCTCCCTATTATTATAAGCATCATCGTGAATGGCTGCATAATGTCCCTTCATTAAGAACACACCATCCTTCATAGGTTTTACATGTTCACTAAAATAAAACAATGATTAGAGCCCCTTAAGTAAAAATGTTTTCAAGTTCAGATTACATTTGATTCGGCTGTGTTGGGTCTTACAGCACGTGAGGCTGTCATCACAGTGCACAGACTCTCTGGTTGTGGCTCCCAGGCTCGGGAGTTGCAGCTCACAGGCTCCAAGCACACGGGCTGCTTTCATTGCAGGGCTCGGGCTTAGCTGCCCCTCGGCCTGTGACATCTTGGTTCCCTAGCCAGGGATCAAGCCCTCATCCCTTGCATTGCAAGGCAGGTTCTTAACCAGTGGACCATCAGTGATGTCCTTCAGTATATTTATTAACTGAAGGATAATTGCTTTACAGAGTTTTGTTGTTTTCTGTCAAACCTCAACATGAATCGGCCACAAGTAGTATTACTTTTTCTACTTCAAGACAGAAACGTTTTTGTGATAGATCTGCTTTGTTCAGGATCTGCCTCTTTAAGATTTGTTAAAAATGTGTTCTGTGGTTGTTCATACCTAGGTATTGTCCTCTCTTTGCCAGTCTCCCCTTTTCTCTGGCAGTGTTTGTTTTCTTTTTAAATGTTTGGTGTCTTCCTCATTTTATGATTCACCACAACTGCCTCCTATATTGTTGGCCTATTTTGTGTATCTTGACTTCCTCCCTCCCAGCAGGCACGAGGGTGCTGACCTCAAGTCCAGATCTACCAGGATACAGTGGGAAAATACATCCTCTGATTGGCTGCCCTTGTCCCTCCCTTCCTCTTCGCAACCTTTGTGTTCAGATTACCTCCAAGTAGAGTGACTCCCAAACAGCTGGACCAGAGCCCTCCAAGCTGCAGGGCACCCAACTGACAGCTGCTAGAATTCTGAGTGACTGTAGTCTGTGTTTGGGGAGTGGGGATACTGTGATTTCTGTTATCAAGGCCGACGCTAAAGTTAGTATGGAGAAAATAGTTTTGGTTTTGCAGTTCAGTTCAATTGCTCAGTTGTGTCTGACTCTTTGCGACCCCAAGTACCACAACATGCTAGGCCTCCCTGTCCATCACCAACTCCCAGAGTTTACTCAAACTTATCCATTGAGTCGGTGATGCCATCCAACCATCTCATCCTCTGTCATGCCCTTCTCCTCCTGCCCTCAATCTTTTCCAGCATCAGGGTCTTTTCCAATGAGTCAGCTCTTCGCATCAGATGGCCAAAGTATTGGAGTTTCAGCTTCAACATCAGTTCTTCCAATGAACACTCAGGACTGATCTCCTTTAGAATGGACTGGTTGGATCTCTTTGCAATCCAAGGGACTTTTAAGAGTCTTCTCCAACACCACAGTTCAAAAGCATCAATTCTTTGGTGATCAGCTTTCTTCACCATCCAACTCTCACCTCCATACATGACCACTGGAAAAACCATAGCCTTGACTAGACGGACCTTTGTTGGCAAAGTAATGTCTCTGCTTTTTAATATGCTGTTTAGGTTGGTCATAACTTTCCTTCCAAGGAGCAAGCGTCTTTTAATTTCATGGCTGCAGTCACCATCTGCAGTGATTTTGGAGCCCCCCCAAAAATAAAGTTTGTGCACTGTTTGCAGTTCAAGTCCTGGCAAATAATTTACTCTGTGGTACGATGGATGCTTAAAAATATAGGAACCCATCAGATGAGAAATTTTTAAATTTTCAGGAAAAAAATTTTCATATATGTCCTTCAAAATGCATCATTTCCTCCTACATTGAATATGTAACTTAAGGAGTGATTTTGTAGCAACAGATCTGCAGGGTGGACCCCAACGCTGTGTTAGAATAATTAAGAACTGGTACCTAGGGACTTCCCTGATGGTCCAGTGGTTAAGAATCTGCCTTGCAATGCAGGGGACATGGGTTCAAGCCCTGGTCGGGGAACTAAGATGCTTCATGCTGTGGAGCAACTAAGCCCCCTCGCCACAACTAGAGAGTCTGTATGCATCGATGAAAGGTCCTGCATGATGCAGGAAATATCCTGTGTTCAGCAATAAGACCCTCACAGCCAAATAAACAAAAAATAAATATTAAAGAAAAGAAAAGAAAACTGGTACCTCGTGTTTTTCTTCTAGTTACAAGCTCTTGCCTGTGACCTTCCATTTTCTCTCTCTGTGTCTATATGAGCCTGCATATGATTGCCTTGCTATTATCAAATAGTCTAAAGTGCTTCTGGAATTTGCAGAAGGTTGTTCCCAACACAGAAATAATTGGTGCCTTATAGAGACTTCGGTCTGATGATTTCTCTGCAGGTAACTCATGTGTTCACTAGCAGGAAGCCTGCCAGTCTTCTAGCAGCTTGGTGCCCGGCAGTCCAGTTGTTGGGTCCATTACTAACCAAGCATTGACATGAACTTCAAGGGCCCTCCCTGTTTTTCCCCCTCGTGCTTTGTGGCTTGGACATGCCTGGGCTCTTCCAAGAGGCTGGTCTCTTAGGGAGTCACATGACTACCAACCAGCCTTGCTTTCCTCTGTTATCGTGGGGACAAGGTTAGAGATTCACTGGCTTGGGTGCTACAAAGGTTGGCTCAATGGTGAGGATAGCGTGGTCCAAGGCCATCTTTACTGAAAGCAGGCACAGTGTTTGAGTTGTACATTCCTTTATTCCTGCCTGTAGCTCCACGTCTGGTTCTTTGTAGAAAATTATTTGTAATGGAAGCGTGCCATTCCATATCTATGGCTTAAGGAACCCCTCTTAACACCCCTCCCCAAGAAGAAAGAACACACCCTCCTTTACTGATGGATGTTTGGATTATCTCATGGATTTTGTGATAGGAACTAACTTTTTCTAAAAAGAATAACCCACATTCTGCCACATCTGCTCACAGGCCCTCTACTGCATCAGGTACTCTGCTAACAGTTGATGATGAGTGGGTAACAGGCATTCTTATTGTCATGATGACTTTTCCTTGATAATTTTTACATTAAAAAAAAAAAAAAAGCAGCCAGATCCTTCAGTCTTGCAGGCAGGTGTCCCCTGACACCAAGAGGGTGAATACCAGGATGTCAGAAATCACTCACGTGTTCCTCCCAGCTGTTCCTTTCTGCTGTTCCCTCTTGGGTCACTATCTGGAGGCCTCAAGCCCCGTTGCTGCCCAGCCCCAGCGTCTCTTCTTCTTGTGTCTCAGCTGGCCCCTCTGAACTCTGCAGACCTGATGTGGTTCATAGAATTCTTTGGTAAGGCAGGGGTAAACTTAGACCATTTGTTGATTTTCCATTCTTCAGGAAAACTGTGGGCAATAAGAACATTGCAACTGGGGAGGTTTTTGGTTTGCTTTCAATTTTATTGAAGTATAGTTGATTTACAATGTTGTGTTTCAGATGTACAGCAAAGTGATTCAGTTACACATGTATCAATACAGATATTCATTTTTTTTTCAGATTCTCTAGTCGTATAGGTTATTACACGATCTTGAGTAGAGTTCTAGAGTTCCTTTTGCTATACAGTGGGTCCTTGTTGACTGTCTATTTCATATGTAGTGTTGAAAATGTTAGTCTCTCAGTCATGTCTGACTCTTTGTGACCCCACGGACTGTCGCCCACCAGGCTCCTCTGTCCAAGGAATTCTCCAGGTAAGAATACCGAAGTGCGTAACCAGTCCCTTCTCCAGATAGCTAGTAGTGTGTGTATGTTAATCCCAAACTCTTATCACCCTCTTCTCCTTTCCCCTTTGGTAACCATAAGTTTGTTTTCGAAATCTGTGAGTCTGTTTCTGTTTTGTAAATAAGTACATTTTTATAGGAAGGGTCCAAAAAAGAAAAAAAAACCCAATATTTATCACTATGTCAAATTAATTTTTTAAAAATCGTTAAAAGTATTTTTTTGAGATAGATTGTCTGTATAGCATCTTAGATTCCATACTACTCTTTTCCACCATTTGGTTTCATCCAAATATAACTTTCCTCTGCTCGTGGGGGCTCTGAGCGGGCAGGCCCTGTTTAATCTCTCATAGAAACACTTCATCAGTGTGTGAGCACGGCTTCTGATGGAGACTTTTCATAACACCTTTGCAAACACACCATATTCTCTTCCCTGGTTTTACTTCATTTATGTAACTAACATTTATACAGCTTGCTGTGTGCCAGGCTTTGTTCTAAGTGCTTTGCAAGGATGAACTCACTTCATCTTCATAACAGTCCTATTAAAGCAGGCAGTATAATTAGACACATTGTTACACTGTGTGTGATTTATCTCTGGGGAAGGGGCACCTGGATCTTGGTGCAAATTGCTTTGTGGTCATAGGCTGCTCTTGCCTCTCTTTGCCCAAGAGATGAAAAGGGAAAAATAGGACTTCCCTGGCGGTGCAGTGACTAAGAATCCACCTTGCAATGCAAGGGCTACCAGTTTGATCCCTGGTCCGGGAAGATTCACATGCCTCCGGGCGGCTAAGCCCATGCACCACAACTGCTGAGCCCCCCGCCCCACCCTAGAGACTGCCCCACTAAAGAGCAGCCGCCACCACGAGAGGCCCACACATCGCAGCTGGAGAAACCTGTGCAGTAAGGAAGGCCCAGAGCAGCCATGGGTAAATACATTTTTTAAAAGGGAGAAATAAGCATTGTTCCATGGAGTATGTCTGAGGGGCAGATGTTCAGGCCCATAAAAAGGAGTTGCACCTAAGATCTCCCGGGATATCTGATACTTGTGATGGTGGCGATTCAAGTCTCTCCAGCTGATCCTTCAGACAGTCAGGGACCCTGCTTCTTCTCTGCCCATTGGCAGGGCTCACTCCATTTTGTTTTCTTTTAATAATTTTTTTAAAAGTATTTATGTATTTGGCTACATCCGATCTTAGTTGTGGCACATGGGATCTTTAGCTGTGGCATGCACAATCTAGTTTCCTGACCGGGAATTGAACTGGGGCCCCATGCATTGGGAGCACAGAGTCTTAGCCACTGGACCACCAGGGAAGTCCCTCATCCCATTCCTGTCCTGCATTTCCCTGCCATGCCTGGTCTCTGAAGTCTGGTGCTGGCCTTCGGGGAGTGGTTGGGTGTGAGGGAGTGGTTGAGCGTAGGGAAGACAGAGGAGCCCTTTAGTCTTGGGCTCTGGCCGAGCTCTGTTCTCCCAGAGGCTCGCTTGCCTGGTGGTCCTCAGCGGGTGCAAGCCGAGACCTGTGACCCACTGGGTACAGCTTCCACCCTTGTTTTCATCTGCTCTGATGAAGGGTCGTGGGAAACCTGCAGACACATAAGGGAGCTGAACTGCCTCCCGGAGCCAGACGTTTAATTACCTTTGGGGACAGGAAAGGGATTCTTTTTCAATTACAAAAATTATTGAGTAGTGGTTTATATAGGTTACGGACTTGCTATTTTATAGAAAACAGGGTTATGATGAAAAGTTTTGCTTTTCTGGTTTAGTTTTCATCTTTGTCAATGTTAAATATACTGTATATACACACAGGTTATTGAGTCGGATTATACACAGGATATCGTGAGAAGCAGCAGCTCTCAACTCCTCACCTGCCCACTGGTCATCCCAGTGGCCACCACCATCATTGGTTTTAGCTAATTTTGTTCATAGTCACCTCCATCATTGTAAATAACATGTGTATGCTGCTGTTTCTGAATCTGCTTATTGTTATTGATTGAATTTGCATCTTTGTTAAATCCTAATTTTGGTTATATTATATTCCATATTTCTAATAGTTCATCCATTTATACAGTATTTTAAACACGACTCACCACTGAGCCATGTAGTGTTGTTTAGTCGCTAAGTCAGATGTATCTGACTTTTTGCAACCCGATGGGCTGTAGCCCACCAGGCTCCTCTGTCCATGAAGTATGCTGTGGTTATTTCTCCTGAAATTTTTATTTGCATTTTTAAAAGTAAAATTTCTTAGTTTTTAAAATGTGCTAGATCAGTGTCAGTCTTTTCTTCAAAAACTTTAAGTGCACATACCTTTGGAAGGTATGTCCCTATATTAAAAAAATTGTTAGGCATTCTGTCAGCTTCGCTGACTGGTTGTTCTCCAAGTCTAACAGCTGTCGTCTTAGGGTTTCCATTCCCGTTCGAGGGACTGACTACCTCTCTCTCATGTTGGATCCTCGTTTCTTTCCTTTTTAGATGGATTATATCCTCTTGCAGCTTCTGGAGTGGAAATTATATCTGAAAATATCTTCAGTCTACCCTCACATTAAATTGGCAGTTTGGGCTGGGTATCAACTGTTTGGTAATGTTTTTTTTCCGCCAGGTAGTCTGTTTCCCCGTGTTTTGATCGTTGGGGAGTGTCTTCCATGTCGTATACTTTCCTCAGGTGTCTGTCGATCTGGCTGCCCACTGCAGTTTGAGGGTGGAGCACACACACGAAACCAGTGCAGCGCTAGAAAGCTGACTGGACTCTTCTTGTGGGAGGGCCTGTGTTCCGTGGTCTCTACCACAGCAAAGCCCTACCCTGTCCCCAATACCAGTGTCATTAGGTCTTTCTTTTTTTCCCCTTTCACTCTCATTTCCAAGGATACCTGTCACTACAAATTCCTGAGCCTATGCAGTATCTGTAACATGAAGCAGATTTTTTTTCTTTTCATTCATTTTCCTTACATTTTTTTAAAAAATTGAGATTTAATATAAATAAATTGAAATGCAATTCATCTGACGTGAAGAGTTTGAAAATGTGAATCCACCCTTAAGCACTACTCAGAGATGGAGAACATTTGACACACACTCGAAGCCTCACTTGTGTCTCTTCTCTATCAGTAACCTTTCTGTCAATGTCAGTTGGCTTTGCCTGTTCTTAAACTTTAGAATAATGGAACCATACAGTATATAGTCTTCTGATTTCTACTGTTACATAATGTCTAAGATTCATCCATGTTATTGCATGTAGCAGCTATTAGTTCTTTATTATTGCTATGTAGTTTCCATCTAGTGATTACATCATAGCTTATTTACTCATTCTATGGTTAATGGATATCTGGGTCATTTATCTTTTGGGATTTTTATGAATAAATCTTCTAGATCATGTCTCTTTTTTTGGCTTAAAATAACACACGTTTATTACAGCACAGTTTCTGTGGGTCAGGAGTCCAGACAGGGTGTTCATGTCTTTTAATAGACCTGTGCATTTAATTCTTCATATTCCTGGGAATGGAATTGCCGGGTCCCTGGAAAGATGTAGGTTTATCTTTGGTCAATACCACCCATGAATTTTCCATAGTGGTTGTACCAAACTGTTTGCTTCTTAACTTTTCCCACTGTCAGATGAATGTTTACTTTCTAAACTGGCTAAGCCCATTACCACTTGTCCGTCTGCTTTCTGGTTTCCAAATAACTGTGGCTCTTCTCTCTTTCCCTATTATCTCTGTCCTGGGAAATTTACTGTCTTTGTAATAAATGGCTTGTGGAAGGAACAGAACTAAGTGTGTGTTTTCAGTCTGCCATCTTTAACTGGAAGGTTCTGTTATGATTTTTAAGATGGCTTTTAGCTCTCTCAGTCTCACCAAACATAATTATCCCTGTTTTTTTTTTTCCCTGAGTCATTTCTGCTTAATGGTTTTATAAAAACACTGTTTTGTGGCTCTTGGCCTTTCACAGCTGCTGTAGACATTGTTTTCTGCACTGTGAACACAATGATAAGATAATTATGATTCCATGTCTTTATCAGATGTAATGATTAATAAAGAACACAAACTGAAGGTATAGTTTGTTGGGATTATTTCCCTTAAGTTTTTTTTCTTCAGTTTGTAAAACCCTTGAGTATACTATTGTATTTAGGATTTTTAAGCTGATCAAATTGCATCTAAGTCTAGGCAAATCTGAACATTTAACCTTGTAACATCCCAACATTAACCTTGTAGCATCTTAATATTTAACCTTAGTAACATCCCAAGTATGTGTCCCAGGTGTTCCCATTGCCCTGGAACTTCTTCACTGTTTTGGTTTGTAGACCAGGACCAGGACCAGGACCAGGGGGCCCAGTGGAATTCCTTGAGCCATGAATTGGAAGTCAGATCATGTTTCCCTGAATAGTGGTGTGTGCTGACCCCCACTGACCCTCTGGGGCCTCCTCCTTGTGCAGAGATGGCAGCTGGCAGAGCAAGATGGCAGCCAGGAGCCCCAGACAGCTTTGCTGGCAGTGGTGGTGATTGTGAGGCAGACAAAACGACAGACACCCTCAGTGCCTGAGATGCTCCAAGCTCCCAGACTCTGAACGTCCCCCTCCATCTGCCACCCAGGCTGTATTTCAGGAGAGCTAACCCTTTATCCTGCACTTGAATTCCTCTGTAGCCACCCGTCTTGCGCTACAGAACTGTCTCTTCTCCCCTGGTTATAGTTCACTTCATCCAATGGGGCTTTACTCGTTAGGATAGTATCAGCATGAGCAGGACCCCCAGTCCGCTGGTCAACCCAGCATGCCCCATGTTGCAGTTAAGTCACACAGGGTGCAGTCGCGCAGATGCTTATTAGTGCCCGGTAAGAATTCCATGACTGAGAGCTGATAATGTTTGTTGTTTCTTCTTATAGAGTGAGCTTCTGAGTAACCAGTAGAGGTCTATGCTTCACTTAATCACACTCAGTGACTTTGACTTACCTGACTCTTTCTTTGGAATCTCAAGAGTATAGCCAGCCTGCAGACCCTTCGTCTTTATCTTTCTTGCTTCATCACATATGTTATCCCCAAACCTCTAATTTCATACAGTTTACTTCTATTGATGTAGCAAATACTGTTTCTCCGCATAAATAGCTACATGATTATACCTTTACCAACCCTCTGTGGTGGCTTGGTCGCTAAGTTGAGGCCAGGTTTTGTGACCCCACGGACTGGAGCCCGCCAGCCTCCTCTGTCCATAGGATTTTCCAGGCAAGAGTACTGCAGTGGCTGCCGTTTCCTTCTCCAACCCTGTAGTCAGATGCATTTAATATGCTTAGTATTTTACATAGTGCACGTCTCTTCTCTAGTATATTATATTCCCATGTGATCATTTGTTACCTATGGGTATAAATAGTGGTTAGGTTCCTATGCTAGCTGGTAAGAGAATTTTGGAAGGAATAAAAGACAGAAAACCTGGCAATAATAACAAATCTCAAATGTTTACTAGAAAGTAAACAGTGTCGCTAGAGAGAAGAGCTTGATTATAACTCTTGTGTGGTTGAATTAGTACATTCATCTGTGTTGTGATGGAAAAAAAAACAACTAGGTTTTTATGAGTTAGCCTGAGATCTAATCACCAACTGCAGTGTGATTTCTGTGACAAACCCTCGTTGCATTTCAAGTGGTCAGTTTATGAACGAACTTCTGCACCCAATACATTTTTAGAATGAAGACCACTGTACCAGGTTTAAAAAGTTCTCTCATCCTAGTGTCTTTCCCTTTTCATTCAGTACTGTTGGTTGCTACAAAAGGGATACTTTACAAGTTTTGCAAGTTAATAAATCTACATTATACTGTTCATAATGCAGGATTATGATGAATTAAGAAACTGTAGCACCTCATTTTTATTTGGAGACTTGACATTATTCCATCGGAATGGAATGCTTGAGAAAATGTCTTTGGTACTCAGAATCTCCCCTGCAATTCCAGCGACCTCTCTTTGGCAGATATGATGACTTGGTCAAAGGATTTGCTGCTATGTATTCCCTATTCCCTTGACCTGGAGTGCCTGTCTGATTGATTAAACTGGATGTATTTCAGGAACTCTCTAGGATTCTCCTCTATTCGACACATTTGGACATACTAACCATACCTCATAAACCCAGAGGTCAAGTGGTTTATGGTTGAAAGCCTGTGAGGGCTGTCTGTTCTTTACTGTTACTGAGTCGGTGATTCCTTGATGGGTCTGTGAGGATGGCGCTCAGCACCATGTGAGAGACATGCCCTCCTCCTGGCGGCTCCGGTGTCGCCTTGTGTTCACACCCTGAGCTTCGCGGGGAAAGGCACGTGTCCGTCCTGTTCCTCACAGTGTCCCAGGTACCTAGCCCCATGTGTCATTGTTTTGTCTGTTTGTCTGTCTGTTTTGGCCATGCCACTCGGCGTATGGGATCTTCCTTCCCTGACCAGGGATCAAACCCATGCCTGGAAGCAGGGAGTCTTAACCACTGGACCATTGTTTTTATCTTTTTCCGTTCGTTGAAAATAAGACACGTCGAGTTTACTGTTGCCGCTTCGTACCTGGAGAAGTGAGGGCAGCACACAGTTAGGGAAGGAGTGGCGTCACGGTGACAGCACTGTTGTCCTGACGAAATATTATGTGTGAGATGCCTCTCTTGGTGCCCTGGCAGGTGGAAACCCTCACTGATGATCGCAGGGGTTGTGTTGATAGACTGATTATTGCCAAAAGAACACAGCTAGTTAGTTACAGAGTGAGTTTTAAAACACGGGGTCTCCCCATTTCTGAGGCCCCAGCAGTGAGCCCCGCTGATGGACCCTTCCCTAGGCCACCCCTCTGTGCCTGAGCCCTGGATTCCATGTTGCTCAACTCTGAGTCCTCACGTCCCGGTCCTCTCCACAGTAAGCCTTGATTTGGTTGTCTGTAAACAGTGGTAACAGAACAATGAGATGGAACGATGAGATGAACACTGTGTGAACCCCAAATAGTGTAATTCCAAAAAACAAAAACCCTCTCTTTATGCTCCAGCTTTGAAGTAATTCAGATCCCTTCAGATCACACCTTTGCCAAGGATTGTGTCATTTTAGAGCTGATGAAGCTATTGATGAGTAAATGCAAAACTCCTGGTGCTTTTGCAAAGTGTCAGGGACACTTCAGCTGGTAAGCAGTACCATCCTGTTTCAAGAGTAGTCAGGAAATAGGCACGTTGTGAATTAGGTGAGGTTTTCAGAAGATGTGTCTTGCATAAGATGCCGTGAGGTCATCCATTGGGTCATCAAAGGGATGATGTGAGAATCAGATGGGATAAAATAGAAGAAGGATGAATCTATGAAAATGTGAATAGTCTGAGACTGGAGAGGTGAGCAAGCGATTCGACAGGCTGGGGACACATTGTCCAGGGGCGCTCACAGCAGCCTGGAGAGTATGGTGGCCCTCGGGGCAGTGAGCTATAACCAGGGGAGAGGAAACAAAGTCTTGCTGGTTTCTGTGATGCAGGAAGGAAGGGTGGAGAGGAATTTTTTTTTTTAATATGTATTTTTCATTTGTTTGGCTTGGGTCTTAGTGGCAGCACACAGGATCCCTTGTTGCCGTGCGTGGACTCCACAGTTGTGACACAGGGGCTCAATAATCGCAGCACGAGGGCCTGGTTGCTCTGCTGGGTGTGGGGTTCCAGCCCCACCACGCATGTTCAGTTACTCAATCATGTCTGACTCTTTGCAACCCAATGGACTACAGCCCTCCAGACTCCTCTGTTGGTGGGATTTCCCAGACAAGAATTCAGGAATGGATTGCCATTTCCTCCTCCAGGGGATCTTCCCAACCTGGGGATCCAGCCCATGTCCCCTGCACTACAAGGCAGTTCCTAACAACTGGACTACCAGGAAATGTCCCAGGAGGAACTTAAATAGAGGACAAGGGGCTAGCTTTCCTGGACAGGGTTTAGGATTTCAGCATATGAACTGGGGGGAAGAAGGGGCAGTTCAGCCCATAAGAGGCTGCTGCTTCTACCTGTTACAGCTTCGCAGATTGCAACAAGCTGTACATTGTGCCTTTAATTGCCTAAAAATTGGCTACGACTCTGTTAGGAGAAGAGAGTTTAGAAGACAGAGGAATAATTTGTGTATGTAGAAGTTGGTTTGAAGCTGGGTGAAGGAGCTGCTGGCTGTTCTCAGAAATTCTGGACTGAGGAACATGGGTTCTGAGGCTGCCTAGCCCATAACCTACGGCTGAAATTAGGAGGAGGAGGGGCAAGAGATGGGTGTCTCATGCATAGCCTCAAATCGTCCGATTAATTTCTTTTTTTAAAAATGTATTTATTTATTTTTGGCTATGCTGGGTCTTCGTTGCTGTGAGCAGACTCTCTCTAGTTGCAGCGAGCAGGGCTTACTCTCCAGCTGTGGTGCGTGGCTTCTCATTGCAGTGCTTTTCTTGTTGTGGAACACAGGCTTATTACTTGCCCTGCAGCACATGAAATCTTGCCAGACCAGGGATCAAACTGATGACCCCCACATGGCAAAGTGAATTCTTAAGGTGGTCTTCCCTGGACCACCAGGGAAGCCCTCGCCCCCAACCCCATTAATTGCTATACTCAACCAAACTAGACCCAGTCCCTACACATGTGCCAGAGCAGCTTCATCATGCAAAGGAAATGCTGCTGGAGACCGCTCACACTGCACATCCCAGCCTCAGGGGGCCGTGGGGAAGCCAGGGTCTGTGTGAGATTCCAGACAGAAGGAAGCACCTGGAAGCTGGGGCAGGCAAGAGGCACTGGGGTTAAAGAATTGAACAGAGCACAGCAGCAGTGGTGGTCTCTCACCAGGAAATCCTCCCCCATCGCAGGCTGACTCGTCTGCCTCCTCTTCACCAGGCTCAGCTCGAGAAACCATTTGGTTTGCGAGTGACTGCTCAGAATGGGCTTCCTCGAGGGCTGTATTGATTTTGTTGTTCTTTTCGCTGTTGCTGGTATTGGACTGGGAAGTCCATGCTAGATCTGCCTGAATGAGTAGCCCATTTACCTCACCTGACTGTTGCTCTACTGTTCTGCTATTTCATTTAAATTTTCCTGACAGTGGTTGAATGTATTATCATCAGTTCTTGTTTGAGTTCTCATGCCTACAGTGACTGGCATGTATAGAGGTCTTATTTTCATTAACTAAGAAACATCCTTTCTTGTGGCTTTGCTACTGAAAACATTGGTTTCCTTGTTCATATTGAAAAAAAAAAGGATAAACTTCTTACTAAAACAGTCATTATACTCATTTGTGTGTGTTAGTTGCTTGGTTGTGTCCGATTCTTTTCAATCTCATGGACTGTAGCCTTCCAGGCTCCTCTGTCCATGGAATTCTCCAGATAAGAATACTGGAGTGATAGCCATTCCCTTCTCCAAGGGATCTTCCTGACCCAGGGATCGAACCTGAATCTCTTGCATTGCAGGTGGTTTCTTGATTGAGCCACCAGGGAAGCCTAAATACATTCATAACCTTGTTGAAATCCTTTCACAGTATCTCTTATTTAGATGATCTCCACACAGAGAGACAATACTCTGAATGTCTCAGAGGTGGAAGGTTGTTATTAGTAATCTGCGTGTTGCCGGCTGGGGCGGGGCAGGGAGCTGGTTCACAGGCGATGGAAACAGTGGTTCAGTGCTTTTTCCTTGTTCTGTCTTTTCTGTAACCCGGTTATATTCTCCAGTGCTTTGCAGCAGCTTCTGTTTCTCTTTACCCCCAGAGGGGAAGAAATGTATATGATCATGATGTTTTGTGCTTGGCAGGTAAGCACAAAAATTTCTGCCGTGTCTGCCTACACTTCTGGTTGAGATAAACTTTACATGACACATGGTGATTATTTTCCCTTTAGGAGGTGGAACCCTAGTCTAGGGGGGAAAATGTCAGTGACGTGGACACCTGGGTTCTTGGAAATGAAGTAACCACCGGGTTCTCAATTAACAAAAATTTGTAATGCACTAAAATCCTAAGAAAAGCTACATGACCAAGAGTTCCATCTCATCCTTCTGAGGTTTTTTACCATTGCCTCTGAGATATTATGGCAATATTCCACAAATAGCTATCCCACATACATTCTGATGTTTATTTTTAATCTACCATGCCCCAAAGAATTTAATTGTGGAATAAATGGACCAGACATGGGAGTTTTGTCCTAATAACAACCTATAATTTTGTTTGATCGTGTTGAGCTGTAAACTGAGCTTTGTTAGACCTTCATAAAATTGAAAACCCAAGTTAATGTCAGAAGTTCAGAGAAGGAAGAGGTTCTTCAGCCAAAACACAGATCCCTGGGAGAGAGTGCTGAGCAGAGACACAGAAAACCTCTTTGAGAAGGACTTGCTAGTGGCTGACGCCAAGACGCGCATGGGTATCTGATATCAGGGACAGTTAAGAATACAGAAGAGAATCCAACATTCTCATTTTTTAGGGCAAAGGCTTCCTTCTCCACAGATGAGAAAAACCTGGTCCCACACTGCTCTGATCAGTGGTTCTGGGTGCCACCCCCGGGGAGAAAAACGATCCCAGATACTTGCCAAACCTACATTCGGGCTCTTGTTTGGGCTTGTCCAGCATCTGTATGAAGGCATCTCATTTTGTTTGGTTCTAATGACTTTCTGGTTAGAAACATACACAGGTGTGTGTGTCTGCACAGGCAGTGTAATGTATGTCTAATGTATGTGTAACGAATTGTACAAGCAGTTCATTATATGTTCAGTTTTTAAGGTAATATGTTCACATGAGGGAGGGGATCAAATCCTGTATGTGGGTAAGTAATGGGTAAATTAGCCATCTCCCCCCTCACCCCCCCGCCCCATGACAGTTTTCTTACCAGAGACAACTGTCAGTTTCTTGTGTATCTTTTCTAGGTACGTTTCTAGGCATATTTTTACTTCAATTTTATTTTCATAATCTTACATTTTGTTTTTTTAATTAATTTTAAATTGAGGATAATTGCAATATTGTGATGGCTTTTGCCATACATCAACATAAGTCATCCACAAGTATACATGTGCCCCCCTCATCCTGAACCTCCCTCCCATCTCCCTCCCCACCCTATCCCTCTGGGGTTTCCCTTTCGGTGCCTTGCTTCATCCATTGAACTTGCACTGGTCATCTGTTTTATATATGGTAATGTACATGTTTCAATCCTGATGTCTCAAATTATCCCGCCTTTGCTTTCTCCCGCTGAATATATTTATATGGACCAGCATTCAAAAGTTACAAAAGAATGTATAAAAGGTTCCCTCCTAACCCACTTTCCCTCCTTAGAGGCAACACACAAAACAGTTTTTAAGATATAATAATGTATGTACAATCTTCCTTGGTGGCTCAGTGGTAAAGAACCCACTTGCCAAGGCAGGAAACGTAGGTTCGATCCTTGGGTCAGTAGGATCCCCTGGAGAAGGAAATGGCAACCTACTCCAGTATCCTTGCCTGGGAAATCCCCTGGACGGAGGAGCCTGGCGGGGCTACAGTCCATGGGTCAGTCATGACTCAGTGACTAAACAACAACATATGCACATATGTATGTATATATTGCTCCTTTTTTGCATAAAAGGTAGCAAATTATGCACAAAGTCTTGATCTTGTTTTTTCCCATAGTGTAGACAAATCTATCTAATTTTTTGTGTAGCTATGTGGTATTTCCTTATATGGGTTGACTATTACTAATTTACCCTGTCTCCTGTCTGTCAGTGATGATAGGCTGCAGGACTGGGGAACCTGTGAAGCAAAGGAGGCATCTAGAGAACAGAATTTAAGGAGGCACTTGCTTTCAGGATTGTGCTAATGCAGGGCCAACACTTGCACAAACCCAAGGGTGAGTGCCTCCTTAAATCCTGCATTCACTCTTCTCTCCCAGCTCCAAGCCCTGCTCTGCTCTTATAAACGGGCTGCAGTAAAATTGTTTGTACTTTTTTTTTTTTTGCACATAGTGTTGGGAAAATTCTCCCGTGTTAAAATGTTACAGTCAACATGTATGCAAGTTGTCAAATTTGAATAAAGGAAATCATTTACACTCCAGCCAACATGCTAAGAGAAGCCATTTACCTGTGCCCTCACCAACGAATTGTAGTATTAACACTTTTTGATTGTTGCCAATTGGATGAATAACACATTGAGAAGAATGTGGTCGAGCTAATTGTTTCAAGAATTTGGCCTGAAATCATCGTTTTGTATCTCAACATAGAAACACTCAGAGTTCTAACTGCTGCTCCTTCTCTCTTCCCTGATTGTGTTAGCCTGCATCCGCTCTTGGCACTGACCAGGAGATGGTGTTCACACCCTTTCCCAGTCCTAGCTGAGAACACAGGTTCTGGAGTCAGGCTGGGTTAACCTAGGCGGGATCTAAGTTTAGGCTTGCCAGATTTAGCAAATAAAAATACAGGAATATAAATACTGCATGGGACGTAATCGCCACACCACCATCACCACCCCCTGCCCTCCGCCAAAAAAAAAAAAAAAATCACATATTTGCAGTTCACATGTAACTTGGGCAACCTGTATTTTATCTGCTATCCCTACCTGGGTTAAAATCCAACTGTGCCAGCTGTGAACCCTGTGACTTGGAATGAGGTCCTCAGCCATGCCTCAGTTTCCTCATTTTTTCTGTTAATTCTACCCAATAGGGTTCTCATAGGAGCTGATGAGATCATCTGTGTAAAGTGCTTAGCTCAGTGCTGAGTACAGAATGGACCCTCCCAGCATCTACTTCGGTTTGTACAGTCTTCATTGTTCAACTTCCCAGCAGGCACTAGGTTCTCCTTCTGGCCTCCGCCTTCACCCTGCTCTTCCCTTTGCCTCAGAAAGCTCCAGGCAAGAATGCTGGAGAGGGTTGCCATTTCCCACTCCAGGGGATGGGCTTCCCCTGTGATTCAGCAGTAAGGGATCCACCTGCAAAACGCAGGAGATGCAGGAGGTTTGGGTTCGATCCTTGGGTCGGGAAGATTCCTTGGAGGAGGGCATAGCAACCCACTCCAATATTCTTGCCTAGAAAATCCCATGGATAGAGGAGCCTGGCAGGCTACCCCCATGGGGGCCATGGGGTCACGAAGAATCGGACATGACTGAAGCAACTGAGCACGCAAGCATGCACTCCAGGGGGCCTTCCCGACACGGGTTGAACCCACGTCTCTTGTATCTGTTACATTGGCAGGTGTGTTCTTTACCACTGCACCACATGGGGAGCCCCCTCCCCACCTTCAGCGGGAGCTGATTCTTCCTAAGCCTGTTGATATTTGGCTTGCTTTCTCTGGGAAGGCTCTTGAATACCTCCTGACTAATCAGTTACCTCCACCCTGTGCTTCCCCAGGCTCAGTGCTCCCATCACAAACTTCACAACTCACCTGATGCCATATGCTGTTGCCTGTTTCCATGTGGGCTCCCTCCAGACTTTGAGCTCCATGAGAAGAGAGATCACATCTTGCTTGTTCTGGTGTGACTGTGACCTAGCACACAGTAGGACAGTAGATGGGCATCAAAGAAATACTTCAATGAAGACAAATAATTTCTTCTAGCCCTACTATACTTGGGAGTTTTTAGATTTTTGCCTCTGGCTTTGAAAGAACAGTGACTATATTTGGAGTTTAACTGTGAATCTCCTATTAACTTTTCATTAGGTTGTGTATTTAAAATCCCAAATTGGAACCAGGGATTGAGGGAAAGAGCTGCCAGTGCCAAAATTAAGATTATAAAGTTAAATCTTGAAGTAACAAGAAGCACTCGGGACTTTCCTGTGGTCTGGTGGTTAAGAATCCACCTGCCAGTGCAGGGGACACAGGTTCAGTCCCTGGTCTGGGAAGAGCCTACATGCCTGGGGGCAGCTAAGCCTGTGCACCACAAGAAAAGCCACTGCAGCGAGAAGCCCACACTCCACAACTAGAGAGTAGTCCCCACTCTCTGTGACTCAAGAGAGTCCCAAGTACAACATCGAAGACCTGGTGCAGCCAAAAATAAACAAATAAATATGAAAGAGACATCCATTCTAAGTAAGACCTTTTCATGCATCTGGCACCCCAGAAGCTATAAACAGAAATGAATCATGCTCATTCCTTGCTCAGAAGGGGCTTGCTTGTAACTGTCTTGGAGCTTCTGTGTTCCCGGACGTGGTATTATTTTGTCTTTTAACAGCATCAGCCTTAAGCAATGTTTCATGTGTACCAGTGCCCCACAGCCTTTTGTCAAACTGAATATTTTATCATTATGTATATACAGAACTTGTAGCACCAAGATTGGCTCCAGAGAACACAAATACCAGATAGAGGATCACTTTGGAGGGAAAAATAACTCATGGAAGATCTTGGCCAGCAGCTCCAAGTCCAGTTAATGGCAGAACGTCTTTCCCCTCCACGTTTTGTTATTGAAACAGGGTACAGCTTACATGTATTTTTACAGTCTTCTTTCTGGCCATTTCTAGTGTCACAGCACTGTTCTAATCTTTAGTACCTCTTGGCTAAAAACCATAAAATCACCTCTCTGTCAGCCCCTCTTCCTCCATTTGCTTCCTTCTAAGCCCCTCCCAACTGCCTTTGGCAGATGAATCTTCTTGAGGACATGATCCTCTTAACACGGTACCCCTCCCCAGAACACATCAGGGCTCCCACACCCTCACTGTCCCCCTCATTTCTGCAGGTGCACAGGTGGTCGGGACATTTTGTTCAGAAGCACGTATCACATTTGATTCCCAAGCATGGGCCAGCCTGCTGGGTCGCAGTCCAGTCACAGAACACTATGGCTGTGGGTGTGTCTGCAATGACAGAAGCTCAGACAGGCTTTCCTTAAACACTATATGTTTCCTGAACAGTAAACCTTGATCTTAGCTCCCCTTGATTCTGCAGTTACCATAGGTTGATCCTAAAACTCACTTGGAAACTCAGGAGACCCAGAATAGCCACAACAGCCTTAAAAAAGTACAAAATCAGAGGAGTCATACTTGCTCATTTTAAACTTACTAGAAAGGTATGGTAATCAAAACAGTGTGGTACTGGCATAAGGATAGATATCAGTAGTATAGAATTGAGAGTCCAGGAGCAAGCCCTCACATTTAGGGTCAACTGATTTCTGACAGGGTTGCCAAGACAATTCATTGGAGGAAAGGATATATTTAAAATAGTGTGGTGGACACAATTGAATATTCACATGCAGAAGGCTAGATTTGGACCCCTGCCTCAACACCATATACAAAAATTATCTCAAAATATGTTAAAGACCAAATAAAAGCTAACACTATAAAACTCTTAGAAGAAAACATAGGCATACACCTTCATGACTTTGTATTAGACAGTGATCTCTTAGATATAATACTAAGAGCACAAATGACAAAAGAAAATAAGTAAATTGTACTTTATCAAACTTGAAAACTTTTGTGCTTCACAGGACATTATCGAGAAAATGGAAAGATAACAGATAACCCATGGAAAGGAGAAAATACTTGCAAATTATATATCTGATAAAGGACTAGTATCCTTAGTATATAAAGCGCTCTTACAATTCAGTAATGAAAAGGCAAATAATGCAACTTAAAGATGGGCAAAGGATCTCAATAAACATTTTTTCAAAGAAGATCAACAAATGGCCAATAAGCACATAGAAAGATGTCCCATATCATTAGTCATTAGGTACATGCAAATATAAACCACAATGAGATTCCACTTTATACCCACTAGGATGACTCTGACCAAAAAGACAGTAATAAGTATTGTAAATTATTAGGACTCTTGTAGATTGCTGGTAGGAATGTAAAATGTAAAGCGATGTTTTGGGAGACAGTCTGGCAGTTATTTAAATGATCAACGATACAGTTACCATGTGATCCAGCAGTTTCACTCCTAGAGAAATACCCAAGAGAAATGAAAGCATACATCCACACAAACACTTGTATGTTGTTTACAGCAGCATAAGTTTACAGCAGCCCAAAAGTGGAAATAGTCCATATGTTCCTCAACTGATAGATGGATAAAGTCAAGAAGGTTTTGTCCGTAGAATAGAATATCATTGCAGTAGAGGAATGGAGTACTGAATGGAGTCATGTCCAGCTATAACATGAATGAGCCTTGGAAATACCGCTAAGTGAAAGAAGTCAGCTACTCAAGACCACATATTGTAAGATTCTGTTTATATGAAATTTTAAAAAAAAGAATTTTTAGAAAACACCTTCCTGGTCTTTTCTCTATTTTCTTTCTTTCTGAGAGTGAAGAACTTGTCTTACACATTGGCCTTGTCATTTGTTTTTTATTTGTTCCCATTAAAATTATATTTATACTTGTTTACTCAATAAGATCGAATTCTAGTGCATTTGTTGTGTTTTAAATTGTCTTGATTGTTTTTCTGGTTATAAAAGTAATTCATGGTCATTATAAGAATTCAGACTTCACAGGAAACTGAAACGATTTCTGTTATTCCAGTCCCCCACAGATAATTACTATTAATAGCTTGTCCATATTTTTCCAGAATTTTTTTGTCTGAATATACTAATTATTGACTTATTTTCAACAGAATTACATATACTAGTTCTTGAAACTTAACTGTTTTCATCTAACTTTTCTGCCCAAGCCATAGTTTCACAAGTCTTCAAGTATATATTTACTTTCCTATTTATTATATGTTTATATTACATATTTATACACAAATATACATTTATATTTTACACATTTACCTGTTCTTTTTTCCATAGTAAGGACACACTCTCTGTTGATGAACATTTGAGCCATTTCATGTTTTTATATCTTCTCAAATGATACTCCCTAGTGGCTCAGATGGTAAAGAATCTGTCTGCAGTGTGGGGAGACCTGGGTTTGATCCCTGGGTCAGGAAGATCCCCTGGAGAGGGAATGGCTACCAATTCCAGTATTCTTGCCTGGAGAATTCCATGGCCAGAGAATCCTGGTGGGCTGCAGTCCATGGGATCGCAAAGAGTCGGACACAACTGAGGGGCTAACACTTTCACTTTTCAAATGATGCTACAGTGAGTAATCATGTCTTGCACTTGAGTATATTTCTGTATGATAAATTCTTACAAGTGGAATTGCTTGGACACTAGATATAATGGATTTATTTCTAATTGGGCCCTAGAAAGAGTTTCAATTTATGATATTAACCATTCAGTAAATGCCCTAATGTATTGCTCTGTTCCAAACCTTCCTGTGACAAAGGGCCACCTCTGATGGTATACCCAAAGATGTCTTGGGGGCTGGAGTTGGAAGTCCTTGTCTTTGGCAGGGCTGTCCCTGAGGACCAATGTCTTAGCATTGTCCATCCATTCATCCATCTTTCATTAATGCCATGTGGCCTCCAGATATCACAAACAAATTGCCAGGTAAAGGCAAGCTGGATGGTCTCCCCACTCACTTGCCAGGGTATCAGCATTCACGTGTGTGCTGTCCTTTCCTGCACAGCTCAGGGGTGAGCAGCAGAGCCAGGGGCCCGTCAGCCTGAGAATGAGGAGGACACCAGGGAGATCTAAGATGACCTAAGGTATCACATCCCTCTTCCTCACATTATTATTGGGAGGGCTAAGTGGGGAGAGGGTTAGGGCTTAAAGATAGGCAGGTGAACACACTACACACCGGACACTTAAGGCATGATCTCATTTATCTTACAGCATCTCCAGAAAGGAGGTGATAAAATATCCATTTTAAGGGCTAGAGAACTGAGGCCAAGAAGGGATTCTGCCCAAAGGACACCCCTCACAAAGGCAGACTCTAAATTCAGAGCCCACCTGTGCTTTGGCTTGAAACGCCAACTCCAGTATATGAGTGGAATCATATAATATTTGTCTTTATATCATTGGCAAGTTATCCTTAGCATAATGTCCTCAAGATTGATCCATGTTGTAACTTATGTTAGAAGTTCCTTCCCTTTTAAAGCTGAATTGGGTGTACATACCACATTCCGGTTATCTACTCATTCACTGATGGACATTTGGGTTTCCATGTTTTAACTATGGTGAATAATGCTGCTGTGAACAATGGTATACAGATATCTCTCTAAGACCGTGCTTTCAACTTTGTGGAGTGTATACCCAGAGGTGGAATTGCTGGATCATATGCTGGTTCTATTTTTAAATGTTTGACAGGCCACCATACTGTTTTCCATAGCAGTTGGACTACTTTATATTTCTAGTAACAGTGTATAAAGTTAGCAATTTCTCCACATCTTCGCCAACACTTGTTTTCTGTTTTGTTTGTTTCTTTGTTTATTGTGACCATCTTAATGAACTTAAGGTGGTATCCCATTTTGGTTTTTATTTGCATTTCCCTAATAGATGCTTACTCCTTGGAAGAAAAGCCATGACAAACCTAGACATCATATTAAAAAGTAGAGACATTACTTTGCCAACAAAGGGCCATCTAGTCAAAGCTATGGTTTTCCAGTAGTCATGTATGGATGCGAGAGTTGGACCATAAAGAAAGCTCAGCACCAAAGAATTAATGCTTTTGAACTGGGGTGTTGGAAAAGACTCTTGAGAGTCCCTTGGACTGCAAGGAGATCAAACCAGTCAACCCTAAAGGACATTGTGAATATTCATTGGCAGGACTGATGCTGAAGTTGAAGCTCCAATACTTTGGCCACCTAATGTGAAGAACTGACTCATTGGAAAAGACCCTGATGCTGGGAAAGACTGAAGGCAGGAGGAGAAGGGGACAACAGAGGATGAGGTGGTTGGATGGCATCATCGACCCAATAGACATGAGTTTGAGCAAGATCCAGGAGTTGGTGATGGACAGAGAAGCCTTGTGTGCTGCAGTCCATGGGGTCACAAAGAGTCGGACACAACTGAGTGATTGAACCGACTGAACTGAATGACTGGTGATGCTGAGCATCTTTTCATGGGTTTATAGACCATTTTTGTATCCTCTTTGGAGGTGTTGTTTCAGTCCTTTACCAACTTTTGTGTCAGGTTGTTTGTTGTTGTTGAGTATTAGGAGTTATATATGTATTCTGGATATTGTACCTTATCTGATACATAAGTTGAAAATATTTTCTCCCATTCTGTAGGTTGCCTTTTTACTCTGTGGATGTCTTTTGATGTACAAAAGTTTTTAATTGTCATGAAGTCTAATTTGTCTATTATTTCTTATGTTACCTGTACCAATACATAAACTTTCATACTGAAAAAATGCTTTTGATTTTTATCTCTAATCTATTTCTTCCCTAGTCTTTTCCATGTCAATAAATGACATGGCTAACCGTCTAGTTCCTCAGATGTCTGGGAATTATGTTTGGATCCTTCTCCTTCATGTAGTCAATACAGCAAAGATTCCTCTAGTTTATAACTCCTAAATATCTCTTAAATCCTTCTGCTTATACCTTCATCCCTTCATTGCCAGTATATAGAAATAAAGTTAATTTTTATATGTTGATTTCTCATACAATAAGCAAGCTAATTTCCCTTATCAATTTTAGGAGGCTTTTTTCTTTCAAGATTTCTTGGGATTTTTCTATAGAGACAGTCATATCTTCTGAGAGTAGATGGTTTTATTTCTTCTTTTCTAATCTGAATGCTTTTTATTTATTTTTTCTTACCATATTACACTGGTTAGCACTTCCAATATGATGTTGCACGCAAGTGGTGAGAGCAGACATTCTTGTCTGGTTCCTAATCATAAAGCATTAAGTATATGTTAGCTTAGGTTTTTTACAGATGTCCTTTTTCAAGTGAAGGATGTTTATTTCTCTTCAGCTAAGAGGTTTTATCAATGTATTTTAAGGCTGATTTGAAGACAACAAGATAGTCTCTTCTTTGATGAATATTGACAATAATTAGTTACACATTTCATAGTACCACATGTTAAAAATTGAAAGTAAATAAATGGTATAAATAGTATTTTGTTATTATTTTTATAATATTCTTTACCTCCTGGTTTAATTTTAATTTATTGCATTAAATTTTTAAGAAAAGTATTTTAAACATTATAGCTTTCCTCACTGCCCTTGCCAGACCCATGCAGAGTTATCCTCAGCATGCAGCAGGTGTGTGCTGACCTCAGGTCCCTGTTCTCTCAGTGGGTCTCTGTACCCACTTCTCAGCAGAGGCCCGTCATCCAGTTCCAGCCCAGAACAATCCTTCTCCTTCTCTCTTTGAGTCATTTTTTACAATTCTTCCTTAGGCAGAGCCTTTTATTTTTCTACCTCACTCACTGTTTTCTTGGTAAAGCACAAGGCCTTGCTTAGTAAACATCCCATGGGAGCTCTGGATCCTTGGCCAGGTTTCCATTTTTTTCTTCTCCTGGTGCTCATGAAGTTTGGCTTTGGGCTTTGCTACAATATTATGACTTTTTTAGGAAGCCGTGCTAAGGTGTGCTATAAGCTATGTTAATTCTAAGGTGATGTTGTTGTTCTGACCCTAAAGAAATTCTGATATCCACAGATGAGCATGTTTAGCATAATGCAGATATTTTCATTCAACTTGGGTTTTTACCATCTAAAATTTACTCTTTCACTTTGAAATTCTTACCTAAAACTTATTTGTATTACTGGAGAGTGTTTTCATTCCTTCAGAAATGATTTTCTTTCCCCTTTTTGGCCACACTGCCTGGCTTCTGGAATCTAAGTTCTCCAGCCAGAGGTGGAACCCCATGCAGTGGAAGCATGGGGTCCTAACCACTGGACCTCCAGGGCAGTCCCCAAAAAATGATACACTGATTGTTGTGTGTACACAGGAGGGTTACTGATTAAGAGGGAAGAATCAGTACATTCAGGTATGAGGCTGGGAGGAAGACAGATAACATTTTGCATACCTGTTTCTACTGAAGTCTGGAATCATCATGGTAGTTCTTACAGCTGCTCTAAGGTGTGGGCATTTTCATTGCCATTTCTCACATGAAGAGGCCGAGGCTCAGAGGACCTGGGTGACTCAGTCAAGGCCACACAAGGCTCTTGTCAAGGGCAAGAGCCAAGGTCCAAACCCAGGAGTCACAGACTCCACATCAACACATTGCCTCCAGGTGGGGGTATAGAAAGTTCTGAAAAAGCTGCACAAGAGAGACTCATCTTCTTTTTTGTCTTCAAACTTTAAACTTTTTATTTTGTATTGGGGTATCATTTCACTTCAGTAGCTCAGTTGTGCAACCCCATGGACTGCAGCACGCCAGACTTCCCTGTCCATCACCAACTCCTGAAACTCACTCAGACTCTTGTCCATCGAGTCGGTGATGCCATCCAACCATACCAACCTCTGTCATCCCCTTTCCTCTTGTCTTCAGTCTTTCCCAGTATCAGAGTCTTTTCCAATGAGTCAGCTCTTCGCATCAGGTGGCCAAAGTATTGGAGCTTCAGCACCAGTCCTTCCAATGAATATTCAGGACTGATTTCCTTTAGGGTTGACTGGTTTGATCTCCTTGTAGCCCAAGAAACTCTTAAGAGTCTTCTCCAACACCACAGTTCAAAAGCATCAATTCTTCGGTGCTCAGCTTTCTTTACGGTCCAACTCTCACATCCATACCTGACTAGTGGGAAAATGATAGCTTTGACTAGCTGGACCTTAGTCTGCAAAGTAATGTCTCTGCTTTTTAATATGCTACCTAGGCTGGTCATAGCTTTTTTCCCAAGAAAAAAGCATCTTTTAATTTCATGGCTACAGTCAAGTATCTGCAGTGATTTTGGAGTCCAAGAAAATAAAGTCTGTCACTGTTTCTATTGTTTCCCAATCAGTTTGCCATGGAGTGATGGGACCAGATGCCATGATCTTAGTTTTTTTAATGTTGAGTTTTAAGCCAGCATTTTCCCTCTCCTCTTTGACTTTCATCAAGAGGCTCTTCAGTTCCTCTTCACTTTCTGCCATAAGTGTGGTATGATCTGAATATCTGAGGTTATTGATATTTCTCCTAGCAATCTTGATTGCAGCTTGTGCTTCATCCAACCCAGCATTTCACATGATGTACTCTGCATATAAGTTAAATAAGCAGGGTGACAATATACAGTCTTGACATATTCCTTTCTCAATTTGGAACCAGTTCATTGTTCCATGTCTGATTGTGACTGTTGCTTCTTGACTTGCATACAGATTTCTCAGGATGCAGGTAAGGTGGCTTGGTATTCCCATCTCTTTAAGAATTTTCCACAGTTTGTTGTGTGATCCACACAGTCAAAGGCTTTAGAATAGTAAATGAAGCAGAGGTAGATGTTTTTTCTGAAATTTTCATGCTTGTTCTATGATCCAGTGGATGTTGGCAATTTGCTCTCTGTTCCTCTGCCTTTTCTAAAACCAGCTTCAACATCTGGAAGTTCTTGGTTCATGTATGGTTATAGCCTAGCTTGGAGAATTTGGGGCATTACTTTGCTAGTTTGTGAGATGAGTACAATTGTGTGGTAGTTTGAACATTCTTTGCCTTTTCCTTTCTTTGGAATGAAAACTGACCTTTTCCAGTCCTGTGGCCACTGCTGAGTTTTCCAAATTTGCTGACATATTAAGTGCAGCACTTTCACAGCATCATCTTTGAGAATTTGAAATAGCTCAACTGGAATTCCAACACCTCCACTAACTTTGTTCATAGTAATGCTTCCTAAGGCCCACTTGACTTCGCACCCCAGAGTGTCTGAGTGATCACACCATCATGGTTATCTGGGTCATGAAGATCTTTTTTGTACAGTTCTTCTGTGTATTCTTGCCACCTCTTCTTAATATCTTCTGCTTCTGTTAGGTCCGTACCATTTCTGTCCTTTATTGAACCCATCTTTGCATGAGATGTTCCCCTGGTATCTCTAACTTTCTTGAAGAGATCTCTAGTCTTTCCCATTCTATTGTTTTCCTCTATTTTTTTGCATTGATCACTGAAGAAGGCTTTCTTATCTCTTCTTGCTATTCTTTGGAACTCTGCATTCTGATGGGTATCTTTCTTTTTCTCCTTTGCCTTTTGCTTCTCTTCTTTTCTCAGTTATTTGTAAGGCCTCCTCAGACAACCGTTTTGCCTTTTTGCATTTATTTTTCTTGGGGATCATTTGGATCACTGCCTCCTGTACAGTGTCATGAACCTCCGTCCGTAGTTCTTCAAGCACTCTTGTCTATCAAATCTAATCCCTTGAATCTTGTTTGTCACTTCCACTGTATAATCGTAATGGCTTTGATTAAGGTCATACCTGAATGGGTTGGGAAGGACCCCCTGGAGAAGGGAAAGGCTACCCAGTCCAGTGAACCAGGAACTTCCAGATGTTCAAGCTGGATTTAGAAAAGGCAGAGGAACCAGAGAGCAGATTGCCAATATCCATTTTTATCATAGAAAAAACAAGAGAATTTCAGGTTGTAAAAAGTGATGGGACAACTGAATAACTATCACTTTCACTTTCTTTGGAATATCCTAGTGGTTTTCCCTACTTTTTTCAAATTATATCTGAATTTGGCAATAAGGAGTTCATGATCTAAGCCACAGTCAGCTCCCAGTCTTGTTTTTGCTGACTGTATAGAGCTTCTGCATTTTCAGTTGCAAAGAATATAATCAGTCTGATTTCGGTATTGACCATCTAGTGATGTCCATGTGTAGAGTTGGCTCTTTTGTTGTTGGATGAGAGTGTTTGCTATGACCAGTGTGTTCTCTTGGCAAAACTCTATTAGCCTTTGCCCTGCTTCATTCTGTGCATTCTGTACTCCAAAGCCAAACTTGCCTGTTACTCCAGGTATCTCTTGACTTCTTGCTTTTGCATTCCAGTCCCCTATGATGGAAAGGACATCTTTTTTTGTGTGTTAGTTCTAGATGGTCTTGTAGGTCTTCATAGAACTGTTCAGCTTCTTCAGTATTACTGGTCAGGGCATAGACTTGGATTACTGTGATACTGAATGGTTTACCTTGGAAACAAAGAGAGATCATTCTGTCGTTTTTGAGAATGCACCCAAGTACTGCATTTCAGACTTTTGTTGACCATGATGGCTACTCCCTTTCTTCTAAGGGATTCTTGCCCACAGTGGTAGATATAATGGTTATCTGAATTAAATTTGCCCATTCCAGTCCATTTTAGTTCACTGACTCCTAACGTGTTGATGTTCATTCTTGCCATCTCCTGTTTGACCACTTCCAATTTGCCTTGATTCATGGACCTAATATTCCAGGTTCCTATAGAATATTGTTCTTTACAGCATCGGACTTTATTTCCATCACCAGTCACATCCACAACTGAGCATATTTTTGCTTTGGCTCCATCTCTTCATTCTTTCTGGAGTTATTTCTCTGACCTTTTCCAGTAGCATATTAGGCACCTAGTGACCTGGGGAGTTCACCTTTTAGTGTCATATCTTTTTGCCTTTTCATACTTACTATTCATGGGGTTCTCAAGGCAAGAATACTGAAATGTTTTACCAGTCCCTTCTCCAGGGACCACATTTTGACAGAACTCTCCACCATGTCTTGTCTGTCGTGGGTGGCCCTACATGGTATGGCTCATAGTTTCATTGAGTTAGACAAGGCTGTGATCCATGTGATCAGTTTGGTTATTTTTTTGTGATTATGGTTTTCATTCTGTCTGCCCTCTGATGGAAAAGGATAAGAGGTGCTACTGGGGTATAGCTGGTTAACAGTGTTGTGATAGTCTCAGTTGAATAGCTGGAGGGCTCAGCCATACATAGACATGTATCCATTCTCCTCCTAGCCCCCCTCTCATCCAGGCGGGCACACAACATTGAGTAGAGTTCCATGTGCTATACAGTAGGTCACTGTTGGTTATCCATTTTTAAGGTAGCGTGTGTACATGACCTTCCCAAACTCCCTAATTATCCCTTCCCCCTGGCAACTACAAACTCATTTTTTAAGTCTGTGAGTATTTCTGTTTTGAAGTAATGTCATTTGTGTCATTTCTTTTTAGATTCCAAGTATAAGGAATGTCATACGATATTTCTCCTTCTCTGTCTGACTTGTTTTGTTTCATATGACTCTCTCTGTGTTCTTCCATGTTGCTACAAATGGCATTATTTCATTCTGCTTTATGGCTGAGTAATATTCCATTGTGTGTACACACACACACACACACACACACACACACACACACACACACCCCATATCTTCTTTATCCACTAAGAGGCTTGTTTCAGATTGAGGGGATTCGGGAAAGATGGGCTTCATGTGTTTTAACAGGTTATTGGGTATTATTTGTGATTGTCCAAGAGCAGCATCCTTCTGAAGTTTGGAAACAAACAGGCATCCTATTATTATGTATAATTCACAGCTCTTCACTATAAATTGCTTTCTAGACAAGGCCTCCTTTCCAAGTTTGAATCAAGTCATTTGTTTGAGGTGCTCACTTTGAACTTCTCTGTGCATGGTCATTAGCTGCTTAAACATTCTTTGTTTCTGGCTTAGGCCATATGTGAAGCACTGTGGTGAAATGTCTTTTGAAAATCAAGAATGAGAGAGATTCTGTGTTCCAGTGTATTATAAAGTCCTCATCCTGTGGATCAGGATGCTGTAATGAGAGCCCGCACTCATAGCTGGAGCGCCAAGTTCAAGTCCCTCGCTGGTTGTCAACTGAGTTAATACTCGAACAGTTTTTAGAACCATGCCTGGCCTGGAGTAAGCACTTGGTAAATATTGGCTAGTACTGAGCATCAGAAAATATCCCCAACTCAATGGAAAGGAGACAGTTGTGGTGGCTTTGGGGTGTTTTAGAAAATGGGTTATGAAAAGTAGTGATAAATTCCTCTTGATTCATCAAGTTCCTATGAGATGGTTCATCACATTCGAGGTCATAAAGGATTCATTCTCTGTAACCAGCAGTCTGTTCGCCTGGGAAAAGAACTGACCAGTGGAGTCTTAAAGGGCATTAGAATCAACACAGCACAGTTCAAGGTCAGCTAAGGAAGCAACATCAGTCAGTGGCCTCTTCAAATCAGGAGCCCCAGGATCAGGCCGGACTAGTGACGAGGCAAATATTAACTACAGGCAAATCCCCAGCACCACCGAGGAAGAGGCTTCCTGGTCCCCAGTGCCAGGCAAGACCTGCTCTTCTGCTCACCTGAGCTCTTACTGCAGGTCAGCCAACCTTTCTCCAGAAAATTCCACTCACCCCAGGATTGGGATCCACTGGAAATACAGCCGCCTGACTGGCCTCCCCCGAATCTTCTTTAATCCTTAAGATCCCGGGGCTAAGGATTTTTTTTAATTCTTTTTTTTTTAATGAAAATAATAAGCTTTTAAAATTCTAATTCTTTTTTAAAAAATTTATTTATTTATTTATTTTTGGCTGTGCTGGATCTTTGTTGCTACACAGGCTTTTCTCTAGTTGTGGGGAGCAAGGGCTACTGTCTAGTTGTGGTGTGAGGGTTTCTCATTGTGATGGCCTCTCGTTGTGGAACACAGGCTCTAGGGCACACAGGCTTCAGTAACTGCAGCACATGGGCTCAGTAGTTGCAGTTCCCAGCCTCTAGAGCACAGGCTAAATAGTTGTCAGGCGCAGGCTTGGTTGTTCCACAGCATGTGGAATATTCCCAGACCAGGTATCAAACCCATGTCTCCTGCATTGTCAGGCAGATTCTTTACCCCTGAGCCACCAGGGAAGCCCTAAAATTTAATTCTTTTTTAAAATGAAGATGATACATAAGCTTGCAAAAAGTGAGGAAGAAGGGAAGGGACTTTTAAAATATAGTACAAAGGGTTTTAAACCAAATATGAAAGTTTCCTTCACGCCCCACTTCTGTTTCCTAGCTTTAACCAGAGTTAATAGTTTCCTTTGTATCTTTGGAAAAGTTCTGTCCATAAGATATGAATTATGTATAAGCCTTTCTAAAATGTGTGTAATTTTTACCCCTCCGTGTCTTTCCTTTTTGATTTAATTTATATTACAGATCTTTCCAGAACATCAATATAGATCTACCTGTTTGTTTGTTTTTTAATTTATTAAGATTAAATATTATAAATAAATAAAAATATTTCTGTGATATATGGGAATTCTGAACTCTGAAGCATCTAACAATATAGCTAAAAGTAAGTGAACATCAGACTTGGCAGAATTATAAGGAAAAATGGATTGATCCATAATTACAGTGGCGACCTAACCAAATCTTTCAGAAACTGATACAGATTCAATAGGCCAAAAGCAAAGAATAATGACATAGGAGATTTGAATCACCCCATTAACACATTTGTTTGCATGGAAATATGAGGGACTCCATGTTCAACAGTTAGAGAATGCACATTCTTTACATACTCTCATGGGATAGTTAGAAAAACAGGCTTATATTTGGCCATAAAGGAAATCTCACAGCTTCCCGGGTGGCTTAGTGGTAGAATCCACCTGCCAAGCAGGAGATGTGGGTCTGATCCCTGAATGAGAAGATCCCCTAGAGAAGGAAATGACAACCCATATCCAGTATTCTTGCCTGGGAAATCCCATGGTTTCACAAAGAGTCAGACATGACTTAGCGACCTAACAGCAAAGGAAATTTCACTACTGCTAATCTCCTTGTGGTCGTAATTTCTGAAATGGCTTTGTCTTTTCCCTCTCTTTCTTGCCTGAGTTGGTTCTCTCTCTCTCGCTCGCTCTCTCTCTCTCTCATGTCCGACTGTTTTGTGACCCCATGGAGGTCAGTAGCCCAACAGGCTCTGAGTTGGTTCTAGCAGTTCCTATTTTACATCTGCCAATTTTCTGACTTTCTAGACTATACCTCTGCTTTATGGTCTTGGCTGTAATTGCTTTGTAGAGATTTTTCTGCTTTCTTTTTAATTCATGATGGAAATGGAATGTGGGGTATAATTTTCATCTGCTCGTGGCAGGACTTTTCAGGTGAGTTTTTAATCATCCCCTGTGAAGGTGGACTGCTCTCTTTCACTGTTTCTCTTTTGCTGTCTTTGCAGGATGCTGAGCTTATTCCCAAGGTCTATCAGGAATTCTGTTCCTTCCCCACTCTAGTTTTCTCAATCATTTTTAGTAATATCTGATACAGATGGGTGTGCTGCTGTAATTTACTTGACAGAATATCTGACTCACCAGTTTGAAAGGTTTTGTGTCTCTGACTCACAGCTCACCTCGGTAACTAAGTCAGTACCTTACACATCGTGGGTACTCGATAAGTATTTGTTGAATAAATTAGCACAAAAAGAAACAGATCTGAGGTTAAATTGGTCATTTCAAAACCCAGTTATTAAGGCTTTAATACATTACTACAGGGAGTGTGGAAGCCAGGAATCTGAGGGAGGGGGGATCCCCACTCTTTGTCCAAACAGTCACCTCCATGAAGACTCTGGAGTCCCAGGGGAATGTGACTCACATTAGGGCACTGAGCCCCTGCCCTCTTAGACACTGTTGTGTGTGTGGTAAGTCACTTCAGTTGTATCCACCTCTTTGCAACCCTGTGGACTGTAGCCTGCCAGGCTCCTCTGTCCATGGGATTCTCCAGGCAAGAGTACTGGAGTGCGTTGCCATGCCTTCCTCCAGGGGATCTTCCCCACCCAGGGATCGAACTTGCATCTTTCTGTGGCTCCTGCACTGCAGGCAGACTCTTTACCACTGAGCTACCCGGGAAGCCCCTAGACAATGTCAGTAGAATATAAAATAAGTCTTCCTCCATAAGAGGGAGGTTTGGCAGGATGCCCAGGCCAGTTGATGTAGTCATTTGAATTAAAAATTTTTTTCCAAAAAGATTGTCACACAGTCTGCAGAGTCGTGTGTATCGTGGGGGAAAAAAATTAAATACCTGTTGTTGGAGATTAGCATTCACAACTGGGTCCACACACCTCAGGGGTACATTTGATGACCCCTTGAAACAAGGCAGAAGCTATTTCTATTTATTTTCTAAATAAAAGATAGAAATTCGGCTTCACTAATATTTATGATTAGAATGAGCTTGCACCATCAGCTCAGTCAGCAACTTTGGATCAGGTGGTCACCTAGCTGCTGAATGTCCATGGGGAGGGGGACAGAGGTTCCCCACCTCACGTGTTGATTTGTTTTTAGCATGACTGCCCTTTGCAGTTTCCATGGGTCCCGTTGAGTGGACTTCTAGATTATTCTTATTTGATGTTAGCAAAGGCACGCACAGCCTCGGCCGTTTCAGAACAGGGCCCTCTCTTGCAGGGAGGCCCTGGCGGAAGGAGCAGACAGAGGACCTGCAGCGGGTGCTCAGGACCGTGGACAGCGACATCCCGCTGGTTCTGGTCAGCGGCAACCACGACGTGGGCAACGTCCCCACCCCGGAGACCATCGCGGAGTTCCAGCGGACTTGGGGAGACGACTACTTCAGCTTCTGGGTCGGGGGTGTCCTGTTCCTCGTTCTCAACTCCCAGTTCCTGTACGACGCCTCCAGGTGCCCCGCCCTGAAGCAGGAGCACGACCACTGGCTGGAGCAGCAGCTGCGCACCGCGGGGCAGCGCGCCTGCCGGCACGCCGTGGTCTTCCAGCACATCCCACTCTTCCTGCAGAGCATCGGCGAGGACGACGACTACTTCAACCTCGCCAAGTCTGTGCGGAAGGAGGTGGCAGACAAGTTCGTGGAGGCAGGTAGGCCCGGGGCCTCGGGGAGGGGGCGGGGAGCGTGGTCTGGAGAGGAGGCGTCCAGATCCTTCTCCAGGCCGAGGGGAGAGAAGGCGGGGCCTTGGACCGAACTGGGTTCTCACCCAGCTCTGCCACTGGTGGCCGCATGACCTTAGCCTGGGCGCCTCAGCTTCCTCGTCTGTCAAGTGGGAACAGCGGAGGCGCCTCTCGCAGGATTGCTGTGTCGCTTCGGTGAGAAGACGGCTCTGACTGCCTTAGAGCAGCCTCCTAGCTGAGGGCTGAATTGTAACTGCTCACAACTGAGAATGGGGACCCCGAAGGGTGGGGGTATGGGAGGGGTGTCTGAGTGTGGCTGTAGGTGCCCCAGGCGAAGGAAGAGGCCAGGGTTATCTTTTCTCATTGCTCTGGGAAGCAGGAACTTGCCCAGGGGCAGACGATGTTTAAGAGCCATACTTCCTGCCAGTATTAGATGTAACCCAGGGAAATCCTGGGATGTGGCTACAGAGCCTGTTCCTTTATGAGGTGGACCGAGTTCTCCTCCAGAAGCAGGCAAAGAAATCTGGTTAGTTTGATCTTACCCTGCTATGATCATACACATCACAGGTACCCATCGCATGCACACACACACACACAAAATGAAGAGGCCCTACCACTGTAGATCTTCAGTTCCGGTGGTGCCATGTGCCTCACCAGCCTGCACACCTCATTTCTCCCCCTGGGAGCCCCTGTAGCTTTCCTCTCCTGAGAAGTGGCACATTCTCTGCTGATCCCCTGCGTTACCAGTAATTTGGCAGGATTCCACTTGTGACAACTATTATGTCTCTTGTTTTGGCCCTAAAGCCTCCTTTCAGATCCTTCTAAGAGTGTACTTCATCAAACTCTTCTAAAATTTAAATACATTCTTATATTTGCTAGGGTGTAGGGAGAAGAAAGTGGCCTGACCCAGTAGCAAACATTCATTAAAAAAAAAAAAAAATCCCTATCTAGTGGGATATAACACAGGGAGCCCAGCCTGGGGTTTTGTGATGACCTGGAGGGGTGGGATGGGAAGGGGGAGGGAGGCTCAAGAAGGAGGATATATGTATAATTATGACTCATTCACCTTGTATGGCTGAAACCAACACAGCATTATAAAGCAGTTAACCTCTAGTTAAAATAAATAAGAACAGGAAAAAATAAAAATACTACCTCACAGTAAACTGTAGCCCACCAGGCTCCTCTGTTCATGGGATTTCCCAGGCAAGAATGCTAAAGTGGGTAGCCATTCCCTTCTCCAGGGGATCTTCCCCACCCAGGGATTGAACTAGGGTCTCCTGTGTTGGCAGGCGGATTCTTTACCATCTGAGCCACCAAGAAAGCCCATGTATTTATGACTCATTTGCATTGTTGTGTGGCAGAAACCAGCACAACATTGTAAAGCAATTATCTTCCAATTAAGATAAAATAAGATCTGGAAAAAGGGGAGAGAAATAAAAACACTACCTCACAATAAAAGCCTTTATGACATGGAAAAAAAAAAAACAACCTCCTGACACTCTTTTCATCTTTGAGCATTAAATGTGTTCACATTTACTTGCAGAAAGGACAATAGGCCCTTCTCTCTTTTTGAGACATCTTACAAAAAGCTTGCATAATTGGTGACATTTTCCAACTGTTCCATGGAGATGAAGTTGGAAAACTTCTATTAAGGCCTTTGAAATTTTCTGCCATGCTTGATTTGGTGCAGGGAGCCATTGCTGGTGACAAGGAAATGAAGTATCAAGATGGCGGCAGCACCCCCGCGGAAACTTGTTTGTAACAGAGAGTAATGCCAGTGAGAGCGCTTCATGCCACTGAAATGATCCCTTTCATATCAGATGTTAAACCGTGCAAATACCATCCCCGCGGCTGCTCTTTGTCCTCTGTCCTTGTCACCCACACCCTTGAGCGGCATGTGGTTCTGGGTTTCTCATCCATCGTAGGACGAGCATGGGCAGCCCATGAACACCCCCAGATACTGAGAGCTGGAGACACTTCCAAAGAGAGAGCCCCGCCCCAACTCTCACAGGGCCTCCTTGAGGAAAGCCTGCTGCCCACCCACCAGGAACCCCAGACAGTGACATCGAGTCTGGGATGCACCAGCCTCCTCGTGTGTCAGGGCTGCAGCTCCCCCAAGCTCAGGGAGGGTTTGTCAGTGTATCCAGAGCTGGTCTGTGTCTCAGGGGTGGGCTCCAATTGCCCCAGCTCACAGAGACTGATATACCACCAGAACAGCATTTTATTAATTTGGAGCAAGGCTGAAACCCTCCCACTCACCCCAGCAAGGCAGTCTCTTCCTGTAGGCCAAACAACATGGGAGGTCAGGTTATAGTCAGGGTTATAATCTTGCTAAGCATGAGACAGAGCAGGGGAACTAGTTTTCTTACTTGCTCTTTTTTTAAAACATTGAAGTCTAATTGATTTACAATGTTGTGTTAGTTTTGGGTATATAACATTGTGATTCAGTATTTTGGGGGGCATATACTCCATTATAAGTTACTGCAGGACATTGGATATAATTCCATGTTCTGTACACTGTAACCTCATCGCTTATCCCTGTTAATCCCATACCCCCTAATTTGTCACTCCCCCTTCCCTCTACCCTTTGGTAACACAAGTTTGTTTTCTGTGTCTATAAGTCTGTTTCTGTTTTGCATATACATCCATTTATATTATCTTTTAGATTCCATGTACACGTGATATCATACAGACATATCATACATTTGTCTTTCTCTTATTTCACTGGGCATAATAGTCTTCAGGTTCATTCACATTGCTGTTGATGGTAGTATTTCTTTTTCATGGCTGAGTAATATTCCACTGTGTCTTTGTGTGTGTTTGTGTTTGTATGTCTGTGTATATGCCACATCTTAATCTAATTATCTGTTGCCAGGCACTTGAGTAGCTTCTTATGTCTTGGCTGTTGTTATAATCTTAACAGCTCTTAACGGCATCTGGCATGGAAACCCTAGTGGATTCATCTCTAGTTTTGGGCCTCATTGCCCAGGAAGACTGATACCTTCTGGGCCTTTAATACTACCTCTTTAGTATCTCTCCAGCCTGTCCACTTCTGTAGGCCACCACTGCCTGGCATCTGGGTCGTAGCAACAGTTCTGAGTTCCCGCCCCACTCTTGCTCCATCCGGGTCCGTTTTCCACCTGTAGCCAGAATGGGTGTGACAGCATCTACCCTTCTGAGGCTCCTCACCCTTAGGATAAGACCTCACCCTTCACCACTGTCTCTGCCTCTTCCATTGCATCTGGCCAACACCAGCCCCACCCACTGGGTTCTTCTCCAGCTTCCCTTGTTTCCCATGCGTTTGTAGGTGTTGAAGCCCCACTAGACTCTGAGCTTCTTGAGTGCAGGGGAGGCCTGGCCCAGGTCTTAGCTCTTAATGAATGCTTCATTGGTGTTTGTGGAATGAGTGAAGAACTAAACCTCCACCTCAGGCTCCTTCCCCCGGTGGCCGACTGGCCCAGCAGCTGACCGACCCAGCTCGTTTCTCTGTTTAGCATGCACCACATGCCTGCTGGAAGGCCGGGTCCTGCTCCTTGGAGCTCCTGCATGCTCCCTCTGCGTGGTGTGTTCCAAGTGTTGGGCACACATCACACAGCCTCTGACCCTTTGGTCCTTCCATCTTGGGTGAGGCCATGCGTGTGACTGTGTCCTGACCCCCATACTCACTTCCCAGGTTCACCTCGCAATTGATTGCTCTCTTCCCGAGTGGCCCCTTGCTATTCCACCAGACAACCCCTTCACGTGTGAACAGGCTGCTCTTCTTGGTCACTGGCCTTACAATCTTCCCCTAGACCTGCTCAACCAGGGAGAAGGAGGGAGAAGGGTACCCTTCCTACAGTCACCCGCCAGTTTTGGCGTGGCTTCCCAAACCAGACCCCTTTCCCTAATGACCTTTCAAACTCAGAACAAGCCACAGGCACCACTGGGCAGAGACAGAGATCAGATGTGGTCACAGCTCCGGACAGCTTGTGTGACCTACTGGGTTTGGGGGCTCAGGTAGGTGGGCTGCCATGGGGAATGCAGGCCCCCACGACTCAGTGATGCAGGAGATCACTCAGGTCATGGCCACGTGATTCTGGAACTCATTTCGGAAAGCCAGCAGTTCAAGTGACATTTTGTGAAATTCATTAACTTAAAGACCATGATCAAATTGGGGGTGATGATGACAGATGGTATTTAATACTGCCTCCAGGTTTTTTATCCCCCACAGCAATAATATTCCCTACTACTATTTCAGTCTCATTTATCTCCATGTGCTAAAATGCCAGTTCTCAAAAATATGTCAAAAGCTCATCAGAATATCAGGGTAGTTTTTAATTATAATAATTGTGTTGTTATAAAATATCCTTTTAAAGAGCACACCCCTCCTCAAACCACCACTTGGAGGTAACACCCAGCTTCCTTCTAGTGAGCTTAATGAATAATTCTGAATCATTGTGTGGGATAAATAAATGATTTAACAACGAGCATCAACAATCATCTCACATTGTGGCATTAATTTCCTAAATGGGATGAGGTAAATGAGGAGAGGGATGTTACTATACAATGGACCACCATGTATGGTGGTGTATAGGGATGTGCTCCGTGAATCAAAGCCTTGAGGTTTCGAGCTCAGGTTGCCCTAGAAACGGATGCATTTTGTTTCTCCTTTTGAAGCTCAAAAAAAAAAAAAAAGTCTTTGTATGATGTGGGAAAGTTGTCAATAGCCAGGACAAATAAACAGTTATCAGGGCAGGACAGTTGCACAGGTGTGAAGCAGCACTGTTATTTTCCATCTTCTTTCGCTTCCCATCTTCTTTTGCTCTGCCTGGGGATGATTAATTTCATCATATCCACAGGATGTAGAAATTGGTCTTCCCCTTAATTCACCTTGGGGCTTCCCTTGTGGCTCAACTGGTAAAGAATTCACCTGCAGTGTGAGAGACCTTGGGTTCAATCCCTGGGTTGGGAAGATCCCCTGGAGAAGGGAAAGGCCACCTGCTGCAGTATTCTGGCCTGGAGAATTCCATGGACTGTATAGCCTATGGGTTCGCAAAGAGTTGGACACGACTGAGCAGTTTCACTTTGACTTTCTTTCACTTAATTCACATGATACTCCGTTGGAGTTGCAGGAGCAGTAGAGGATCTTAGTCGAGACTCTTGGCCATTGTCTGTATCCCTTATGCCTTTTTCAGCAGAGGGTTAATGCGTGACCCAGTTAATAACAGATTTCAATTTAAAAACTCAGTCTTAAAAAAAAAAAAAAAGTCTAGCTCTTTCACTGACCCTGCTTCCCTTGATGTCTTGATACCTTTTCTTTTCTCCATTCTCCACACAGAGATTAGAACTGTGTAGTAGAAAGCCCAGAGCGAATTTGGCAATTATGAAAAATTCCAATAAGTTGATCTTTCCTGTAAAAGTTAATGAGTAATTTCACAGAATTATAGTTTCATCTCTATTTATGCTTAAAAAAAAAAAAAAAACTGGAGAGAGAGCTCTTAGCCCATGTGATATTATGGTTTTAGAATTTCAAAGTTTTAAAGAACAAAAAGGTCAGGTTTCCAGGGTCTGCTTCACAGGAAAAATGAAACATCAAACCCTGCTCTGACATATAATACTGGGTTGTATTGAAATTATTTCTTTCCATCCAGAAATTGGAGTCCCAGCTTTGTTCATCTCTATAAACCCAGCTCCTAGCCAAGATTATCACTTAGTAGCCTCTCAGTAAGTAAACATGAAATTGAGTTAGACTTGATTCATATTTACCCATCAGTGGAATCATAGGTAATGTGCATATTACCTCTTGATCGGTATTTACCAGCAAATTTGCTCTGCACATGGTCAGACAGTGAACATTTTGGGCTGTGGTCTCTATAAAGTGGAAGTGTTCATTGTATCTGACTCTTTGCGACCCCATGGACAGTAGCCCACCAGCCTCCTATGTCCATGGGATTCTCCAGGTGAGAATACTGGAGTGGGTTGCCGTTCCCTTCTCCAAGGGATCTTCCCAACCCAGAGGTCAAACCCAGGTCTCCTGCACTGCAGGTGGATTCTTTACCAGCTGAGCCACCAAGGAAGCCCTGCAGTCTCTGTAGCGACTACTCAACTTGGCCTCTGTAGCGTGAAAATAGCCACCAGTGGTACCTAAGCACAGGAGTGTGACTGGATTCCAATAAAATTTTATTTACACAACCAGGAGGGGGGCTGCGGGCCATAGATTTTCCATCCTTGGCTCAAAGAAATGTTCCCAGTACAGTGTGAGACCCTTTCTCTCTCCCTGAGACCTCGTCAGCAGTATGCACATGTCTAATTCCAGTCGGCTTCTGGTGACCCCACGGTCACGACTGCCAGTTCACTGGATGGTCTGCCCGAAGGGGCCCCAGACTCCTCAGTGGAGGGCCTGCCTGGGTGCAGCCCATCCTATTGGAGGCCCTGGGTGTGGGGTCAGGGTTCCCGGGGCATTTAAATGCTTTTGTAACGAGTGTTAGGAAAAAACCTTAACTAGCTCATGAAGTGAAAGAAAAATAACGTGACAAGTCGCATGGGTAGTAGGCAGGTAAGGCTGAATTTCTGATGGTGGTTCAAGGGGTGACGTGTTCTCATGGGTGGGGTGCCTGAGGCCCCCACAGGTCAGCGGGCAGGCTGTGGCTCCAGGCAGGCCTGCACTCAAGTCCTTTGGTGCCACTCCCCAGCCAAGTTGTTTAGACGCTAAGTCTTGTCCGACTCTTTGCAACCCCATGGACTGTAGCCCACCAGGCTCCTCTGTCCATGGGATTTTCCAGGCAGGGATACTGGAGTGGGTTGCCATTTCCTTCTCCAGGGGATCTTCCAAACCCAGGATTTGAACCCAGGTCTCCTGCATTGACAGATGGATTCCGTACCGCTGAGCCACCAAGAAGGCCCATTCCCCAGCGAAGTGGCTTCCTGTAGTCTGCTGAACATCTTTCTGCCTTAGTTTACTCCTGTGTTAAATGGGGCTACTCATCCCAACCTCGCAGGTGTCTCTCACACACGGTTGGTGTGAGAATCAGGTAAAGGGAGGTGTGTGTAAGAAGAGCACGCAGCACTGCGCCTGGGACATGGCCTCTGCCTGATGGGGGGTGGTATGTCCTTATCTGACTCTAGACCAGAGTGCGCGCTCACAGCAGGCAATAGCTTTACCCGGGGTCTGGCTTCCTCCTTTTGTTAGAGCTTTCCTCCCCACCGCCCATCCCCTTGGGGCTGGCAGCAGCGGGCAGCTTCTTCTTGGGAGGATGTTGGTGAGGGTGTACAAAACAAGGAGAGGCACGTTGAGTATGGGGACTTGCCTGCAGTTGGCCAAGATAACTTCACATGTTGGAAAAGGAAGAGAAATCAGTAGCTCTCTTCAGAATACAAACTAAGCAAGTGAAACTAGACGAGAAACCTCTTGGCTTCTGGGCTGTGCAGGAAGATAGACTATCTCAAGGAGGGTGTTCAGAGTGAATAAGGAATACACACTTTTCAGTTTTGTAGTAAGTGCATATTAGTTTAAGAGGTTGGGAAGCACTGAACTAGATGATAAATTCCTATGAAATTTAGTGAGAGGATTTGACGCTGCATTTTTTTTTTAAACAAATACCTCCACCAGTTAATATGCTGGTAAACACACCTTGGAAGGTGTAATCTCATGATCAGACTTTTCTGAATCCAGGAAATGGATCCACAGGCAATGGCCATCATCATACTGTGCTGTCTGTTTAAAATGCCCTAAGACAAAAACAAGCTATCTTAATGGTTCTTTTCTTAACTGCCTTTCAAGTGAGAACTCAACTAACAGTCCTTTTTTTGAGCCTCTAGATATGCCCCTCTGTAGTTTCTGGGGGCATATCAGGTTGAGGAATTTCACGCTCTTTAATTTACATTTGGTCTTGAATTCATCTTCCAGGTTGGTCTGCTTTATGTTTCAATCAGTTCCCCATAAAACCTCATGCTTAAGCCATTTGATGTCTGTGTCTCCTTCCCTATAAACCGAGATAAAAGACCAACTGCGGAAGGTACATCTGGTGCGAAGTAATGGATTACATTTCTCACTCTGGAGGTATCCTTAACAGTTGGGCTAATTAAAGTTAAAATCAAATCCTGATGGTAAATATTTATAAATTGCAAATCTGGCATGCATAAGTGTGTGTGCTGTTTCCCAAAGTTAAGTCAGCATCTATCCACTCAGCAAATAGCTTGGGCCCTGTGCTAGGCACCCGGGACAGGAATGCACAAAGCAGAGTACCGTAGGTCACCCTCAAACTGAAAATTCAGAATCTTGTTGGAAGACCCCATTGTGATGCTTCAAAAAGGAGCCACAACTTCAGGGGAAACAGCAGTGTCTGTTCAAGCTTATGAAGTCAAAATATTATAGCTGGCGTTTTGGGGGGTCATGTTTTTAAAATAGCAGTTGGTGTTGTTTTCAAATGAGCAGTGGGAGTCCTATGTAAAATTGAAGTGTCCCTCACTTAGCTCAGCACTCTTACTTCCTATACTAGTTTAAGTAATTTTTTCTTTGCTGGACTTGTTTTCATTTAAAAGGCACTTGCCCTCACTGTGGCTAACAGGGCATGCATGCTAAGTCGCTTCAGTCACGTCTGACTCTATGCGACCCTGTGGACTATAGCCCACCAGGCTCCTCGGTCCATGGGATTCTCCAGGCAAGAATATTGGGGAGGGTTGCCATGCCCTCCTTCAGGTGATCTTCCCAATCCAGGGATCAAACCCACATCTCTTATGTCTCCTGCATTGGCAGGCAGGTTTTTAGCACTAGCGCCACCTGAGAAGCCCCATAACTAACAGTATGTGGTGAAAATTTAGAATATTCCTGCATAAAATTAGCTGGAGGGGGATTCCCTGGTGGTCCAGGGGGCTAAGACTCCATGCTTCCAATGTAGGGGCCTGGGTTCCATCCCTAGTTAGGAACTAGATCCCACATGCCACAACTAAAGAACCCATATGCCGTAAGAAAGATGGAGAATCCTACATGCCACAACTAAGACCTGGCATAGCCAAATACATACATATTTATATGTATATTTTTTAAGCTGGAAATTGCTTTAGTTTAGGTTTATAATTTTACTTAACAGAGGTTTGCCTGTTGATGATTTAAATAGAAGTAAAGAGCAGGACCCAATTGGGAAAAGCCTCCTCTGTGCCCTGCTGTCTCAGCCCAGGGTCCCGTGACCATGTCTGCAGACCAGGTGAGGAACCCACGCCGGGGTTCATTTCAGATTTAGATTCCAGACATGCAGGAGGAAGGAAAAGAGCTTCTCTTAAGTGTCCCTGGGGCAAGTGCAGGTTAGGAGTCCTTGCAGGGCCTGGCTGGGCTGGGGTGGGGAGGTGAGCGCGTCCTGGCCAGAGTAATGCTGCTCCAGCCTCCTGCTGGGTGGGGCCTGCGGTGGTCTGTCTCCCTCTGGGGCTGTAACCTTACATCCTAACCTTGCTTCCTCCACGATGCCGCTGAAAGGGAAGGTCACTCAGTCATGTCCGACTCTTTATGACCCAATGGACTATGCAGTCCATGGAATTCTCCAGGCCAGAACACTGGAGTGGGCAGCCTTTCCCTTCTCCAGGGGATCTTCCCAAGCCAGGGATCGAATCTAGGTCTCCCACATTGCAGGTGGATTCTTACCAGCTGAGCCCCAGGGGAAGCCCAGAAATACTGGAGTGGGTAGCCTACTGAATGATGCTACTGAGTGCACCTAATAGAGCAGGTTTTGCTCTGAAAAAGGCACAAGATGCACAAGCTTCTTGCGAGCCGTGGCTAATGCTCAGTTTTTTTTACGGCTCATGTCATTACTGGTGGCTGTGCTCATTGTCCCTGTGGCCTACACAGCACCCCTCAAGGTGTTGGCTTTCTCGACATTTTACTGACGAGCAAAGTCCCAGAGGCTGAATCACTTGCTCACGCCACAGAACTGGAAAGAGGAATAGATTGTCTCTGGGTTTTTATGGGGATCAGATAAGGTAAACCCAACACCACGACACAGTGTCTGGTTTCTGGTAAGTATTCAGTGATGATGTGCAGTTAGGATTAGCCATCTTACTGTCATCATTTTCACTATGATAAAAGTATTGTAGGTGACTTAACAGAGAAAGTGATGTGTAAGGAACCTGTTTTCTCCCTCACGCAAGTTCACAGCTCTGACCCACTGCTGGTGGCTGGAGGGTTGCCAGACTTGGAACCCGAGTCTTTCTGACTGTGTTCTTTCTGTGTCTCCTGTGCCCACCACCCGGGGCTCCCGTGTCCGAGTCAGCCCCCACAGTGAGTCTAAACACCCCAGGGTAACCAGCTCCCTCAGGTGTCAGTTTTACTTCGGAAGCTGTTTAAAGCACAGTACGGCGGTGACGTCGTAATCATTCCCACCTACTAGATTTTGTACTACAGGTACTTTTTTTCAGTGTGTTTGCTCATGTGTTCATTTTTTGATTGCACTAGGTCTTCATTGCCCTCTCTAGTCACGGCACGTGTTGGGCACAGGCTTCTCCTCGCGGTGGCTTCTCCTGCTGTGGAGCACAGGCTCCAGGTGTGCAGGGTTCAGGAGTTGTGGCGCACCAGCTTAGATGCCCCGAGGCACGTGGGGTCTTCCTGGACCAGGGATCGAACTCATGTCCCCTGCATTAGCAGGCGGATTCTTGTCCACTGTGCCACCAGGGAAGTCCCACAGGTTCTGTTGCTGTGATTTCATGGATGAGGAAACTGAGGCACAGAGAGGCACATCGCATGCCCAGCTTCACACAGGTCAGCCCCAGTCCAGGGCTCTGGCTCTGACCCTTGGCCTCCTAATCGTGCTCTCAGGATAATGAGTAGAATGCACGTTGGACAAGGTGAGAGGAGCCAGGCCAGCTTGTGTTGGGGCAGTTCCCACCCATTCAGCTACCACCTCCACTCTGCACCTGTACTTCTTCAGGGGCTGCCCCAGGGAAGGAGCTGGTCCAGCCAGTGAGGGAGGCTAGAATCACAGCGTCTGAAGGGGTCCTGCTGGGTGGGGGTCCAGGAACTCCTGCAGGGTGTGGAATTCCCCTCTGGCTTCAGTGAATAGCAGTCTTTTTCCAGAGTAAACCCTCAGCTCATCCTTTCATCTTGAGTAGTTGGACTGTTCCTTCTGCAGACAAAGATGCTGCTTGAAACAGGAAGGGATGTCTACTTTCCTGCAGACTCTGACCAACTCCCCTGGGATACAAGTCCAGGTGGGCGCCCATCTAAGGATTGTTGTTGTTGTTTAGTCACTAAGTTGTGTCTAACTCTTTGCAACCCCATGCACTGTAGCCCACCAAGCTCCTCTGTCCATGGGGATTCTCCAGGCAAGAATACTGGAGTGGGTTGCCATTTCCTCCTCCAGGGGATCTTCCTGACCCAGGGATTGAACCCATGTCTCCTGCATTGGCAGGCAGATTCTTTAGCACTGAGCCACCAGGGAAGCTCATCTGAGGATTAGGGCACCAGAAAAAGCTCACTTTCAAAATGACAACTGTGGCTCATAGAAATAGTGAGCAAATAAAAACAAAGGTTGGTTTGAGATACTGTCTTGATAAAAGAGGCAAATTACGGCCATCAGCTTATTTCAACTTGTGTTTGATAGAACGTTGGTTGTTACTGCAAATATACACCAACCCTTAGGATGAACAAAGAACGAATCAAGTGTCATTTGGTTTCTTTGGTCTAAATTGTATAAAATAATCCTTTGTCAGCATCCTGTGTTTGACATTGGCAACAGCATAATTAAGGGTTATTCATATAAGAGAAAAAAATATTTGCTGGTTTCATCAATTTCCCCAAGGGTCTTTTTCTGAATCTATCAATAATCCAATTATTGACCCTCTGTGAAACTTGTGTGTGTGTGCCCATGGGTGTGTGTTCTGCGAGAGCCTTGTTTATTGATGACTTCCCCATGATCCGGACAGTTACCTGGTGTCACTTTTTATAAAATCCTTCATCTTTGGTATGATTTGTGATTTAACACAAAAGTGCCTCTCTCTGATTATGCAAGGCAGGTGGGGAGGAGTAGTTGCCAGGGGCTTGGTTTATAAATAATTCATTCGTTAATGTTTGCTTGCTATAAAGTTCTATTTATACAGGTAAGATCATATGAACATTTTAGAAGCATAAGATTGTCATGTAAAGCATTATCTCATGTCATTAAAAATATTCCCCAAATCACAGATGTTTTTATACCATGTAGATAGACCATGTTGATTGAACTCTTTTGCCATTATTGGACCCTGGGGTTGTTTTCAATTTTTCTCTGTGATAAATGCTACTATCATGAAGTTCTTTCCACTCAAACAAGCCCAAATCTTAAAAATGCTTCAGTTAAGTTCAGTTGAGATGCTCAGTCATGTTCAACTCTTTGTGACCCCATGGACTGCAGCACGCCAGGCCTCACTGTCCATCACCAACTCCCGGAGTTTACCCAAAATCATACCCATTGAGTTGGTGATGCCATCCAACTATCTCATCCTCTGTCATCCCCTTCTCCCACCTTCAATCTTTTCCAGCATCAGGGTCTTTTCCAGTCAGTCAGCTCTTCACATCAGGTGGCCGAAGTATTAGAGTTTGAGCTTCAGAATCAGTCCTTGCCATGAATATTCAGGACTAATTTCCTTTAGAAATGATTGGTTGGATCTCCTTGCAGTCCAAGGGATTCTCAAGAGTCTTCTGCAACACCACAGTTCAAAGGCATCAGTTTTTCAGTGCTCAGCTTTCTTTATAGTCAACACTCACATCCATACATGCCTACTGGAAAAACCATAGCTTTGACTAAATAGACCTTTGTTGGCAAAGTAATCTCTCTGCTTTTTAATATGCTGTCTAGGTTGATCATAACTTTTCTTCCAAGGACCAAGCGTCTTTTAATTTCATGGCTGCAATCACCATCTGCAGTGATTTTGGAGCCCCCCAAAATAAAGTCTTCCACTGTTTCTACTATTTCTCCATCTCTTTGCCATGAAGTGATGGGACTGGATGCCATGATCTTTGTTTTTGAATGTGAGCTTTAAGCCAACTTTTTCACTGTTCTCTTTCACTTTCATCAAGAGGCTCTTTAGTTCTTCTTCACTTTCTGCCATTAAGGTGGTATCATCTGCATATCTGAGGTTATTGATATTTCTCCCAGCAATCTTGATTCCAGCTTGTGCTTCCTCCAGCCCAGCGTTTCTCATGATGTACTCTGCATGTAAGTTAAATAAGCAGGGTGACAATATACAGCCTTGACATACTCCCTTTCCTATTTGGAACCAGTCTGTTGTTCCATGTCCAGTTCGAAGTACTGCTTCCTGACCTGCATACACATTTCTCAAGAGGCAGGTCAGGTGGTCTGGTATCCTCATCTCTTTCAGAATTTTCCACAGTTTATTGTGATCCACATAGTCAAAGGCTTTGGCATAGTCAATAAAGCAGAAATCAATGTTTTTCTGGAACTCTCTTGCTTTTTCAATGATCCAACGGATGTTGGCGATTTGATATCTGGTTCCTCTGCCTTTTCTAAAACCAGCTTGAACATCTGGAAGTTCACGGTTCACATATTGCTAAAGCCTGGCTTGGAGAATTTTGAGCATTACTTTACTAGCGTGTGAGATGAGTGCAATAGTGCAGTAGTTTGGGCATTCTTTGGCATTGCCTTTCTTTGGGATTGGAATGAAAACCGACCTTTTCCAGTCCTGTGGCCACTGCTGAGTTTTCCAAATTTGCTGTCATATTGAGTGCAGCACTTTCACAGCATCATCTTTTAGGATTTGCAATAGCTCAACTGGAATTCCATCACCTCCACTAGCTTTGTTTGTAGTGATGCTTCCTAAGGCCCACTTGACTTCGCACCCCAGAATGTCTGAATGATCACACCATCATGATTATCTGGGTCATGAAGATCTTTTTTGTACAGTTCTTCTGTATATTCTTGCCACGCCTTCTTAATATCTTCTGCTTCTGTTAGATCCCTACCATTTCTGTCCTTTATTGAGCCCATCTTTGCATGAAATATTCCCCTGGTATCTCAGATTTTCTTGAAGAGATCTATAGTCTTTCCTACTCTATTGTTTTCCTCTATTTCTTTGCATTGATAATGAAGAAGGCTTTCTCATCTCTCCTTGCTAGTCTTTGGAACTCTGCATTCAGATGGGAATATCTTTCCTTTTCTGCTTTGCTTTTTGCTTTTATTCATGAAACAAACACCTGAAATCTGTCTTGGTAGGATCAGGCACGCCCTGGAGCCCCGGAGCCCCAGAGCCTCGGTTTGCGGAGACAGTTTGGCCCTTTAATTGGAATAGTCCTGGAGCTCTGGAGAATGCAGTCTGGTACTCTGATTTGGTCACATTCGTCTTTGCATCTTGAACACACTGTGCATGTTCTCTGCATTTGGAAATTAGAGGAACAAAGATGAGCAAGCGTTGGTCTTAACCTCACAAAGCTCAATCCTGGTGGCAAAGTTGGGCGGGAACCAGAGAATTACAATCAATGTGGAAGCCTTACAGTGAGGACTTCCCAATGTTAGAGATTTGTTTTTAATATCTAAATCCCCCTCACCATAAGTCAGGGCTTCCCTGGTAGCTCAACTGGTAGAGAATCCACCGTCAATGCAAGAGACCTCGGTTCAATTCCTAGGTCTGGAGAAGAGATAGGCTGCCCACTCCAGTATCCTTGGGCTTCCCTGGTGGCTCAGACGGTAAAGAATCCACCTGCAATGCGGGAGACCTGGGTTCAGTCCCTGGGTTGGGAAGATCCCCTGGAGAAGGGAATGGCTGCCCACTCCCACTCCAGTTTTCTGGCCTGGAGAACTCCATGGACTGTATAGTCCATCGGGTCAAAAACAGTCGGACATGACCGAGCATCTTTCACTAAGCTCCATAAATCATGTTTGAAAATATTTAAATACTTCCTTGCTACCTATTTGATAGGGGCGTGGTTTCCCTTTAGAGTGTGTGAACTGCAGTGTACCTGTTGCCATGGATGGCTTCCACATCCAGGGCATCCCATCCCTCCTTCCTTCCTCTTTTCTTTTTCCTTCTTCCCTCCATTGTCCATCCCCCTTCCTTCCTTTACTTTCATTCATAACAACCTTTACTTTGGAGATGCGCCTTCATGAAATCACTCCATGAAATGTTTGCTTTGGGGGCACCCATTCAATTTAGTAGAGTGCGGTTTGCTGAGCCCACGTATCATGGTGCAGGCTGCTTTCAAGGAAAAGAAACCTTTCTATGCAGTTGATCCATCAATACCCAGAAGCATGGTGATCAGTGTCCCCACTTCTGTCTTCTAATCAAGATTATGGAACAGTTGTTCTCAATCTTGTTGAGGTCACTGACCCTCTGGCTAAAGGTGCCCACTCGTTAGAGGTGAAGCCAGGTGCCTGGGGACAGCAGGGGCTAGTCAAGAATACATGGGCTATAATTTTATATAAATTATATCATTTTGAGTTTTTTTTCTTAAAAGCTGTGAAAAGGAGATCTTAGAAGATGGAAATATTTATTATCTGTGGGTGGTGAGAATATAAATGTTTTTTTTTTTTTTTTGCCTCATCTGAATCTTCTTTCTCAAAAAAATGAAAAAAAGAGTAATAGAAAGAATCCGTGTAATGAAGTCAAGGTCAGGGTTTGGCAGACTATTTCTGTAGAGACCCAGATAGTAAATCTCTTAGGCCTTGTGGGCCCAGAGGTAAAATTGAAAAGAATACATAGGTGCTTATATAAACCAAAACATAAGCCACTTAAAAATGTAAGAGGTGTTCTTCATTCACAGCTCTTATGAGCTGATAGACAATGAGCTGTGGTTTCCTAACCCCTGGTATAGGTACTTAAGATCACTCTCCACTGACACTCGTAATTAAGGGTAATAGTTACAGAGCCATCAGTTATTTCAAAAGATTATGCCACGTAGCATTTTCCATATTTCCTCTCATCTACCCACAAGTGAGAGACTAAAATCTAAGGGGTATTTTCTTTCTTTGTTTTCTGTTGATTGTGTTTTGGGTCTTTTAATAGCACACTCTGTCTCTGATGGGTGTTATCAACTTCTCACTTCTAGATTGCCTCCAAGTTGTCCTATGTAATTGAAAAGTGTTAGTCGCTCTGTGGTGTCTGACTCTTTGTGACCCCATGGGCTGTAGCTCTCCAGGCTCCTATGTCTATGGGATTCTCCAGGCAAGAATACCAGAGTGGGTTGCCATTCCCTTCTCCATGGGATCTTCCCAACCCAGGATTGAACCCAGGTCTCCTGCATTGCAGGCAGATTCTTTACCATCTGAGCCACCAAGGCCAAAGGTTACCCAGAGCCCCACCCCCTCCTCTGTGCCAGGCATTGCCCTGGGTCCATGCCTTGGTCTTATTGAATGTTTGATTCTTGAGAAAGCAGTTTCACATGCTGTAGAAAGGATGTCAGAATATCTCTGACAAAGCAGCCCTCTGTTGGGACCCTGCTGAGCCCCACCCTACCAAGGCAGGTCCTGGGACCTCTTGTGTTATCCTCAGGGAACTTCCAAAATCCAACTCACACACATCGCATCTAAGAGCAGATTACTGGTCATCCCGAGAGACTTTAGAGTTACAGGTCTGAAAAGGATAAGGTCATACTTATTCGTTTTGGCTGTATGTACTCAGAAACCCCAACTTGCCCAGCTCAGAGAATAAGGAAGTTTATGGTCTTGTGTGGTTCAGGCTCTCAGACAAGTCTAACTTGGGGACAGGATTTTGATGTGATTCTGCCGTCTCCCCCGCCACCCCCGACTCCCTCCAGTATGGCCCTTTCCTTAGTTTGTACCTTCTCAGATGGGTTGCTATAGTTCTGAGCCATTACATTCAGACTTGGCAACCCCCAGGAGGCAGAAAAGGGGACTTGTCAAAAAAAAAAAAAAAAGAAAAGAAACATGCCTTTCCCGGGAAGGACCCCCAGCAAACATCCCCTCACAGACTTGGACCACAGCCCTTTCCCAGCCCCCCTGGGAAGAGAACTTCTTCTTGGTTCTGGGAATGCAGCCCATGACGTGTCATGGCAAAACCAGGATCCTTGTAGCAAAGAGAGAAAGGAAGGCCATTGATATTGGGAGGCAACCAGCGCTGTCTCCCACGGCACGGAAGGAGGAACAACATGCATGCTTTCTTTCAAAAACGGCACTGAGGAACTTCCTTCGTAGTCCTGTGACCAAGACAAGCCTCATCCCCAAGGCAGTGGGCCTGGGTTCAATCCCTGGTCAGGGAACTAGATCCCACATGCTACAACTAAAACCTGGTGCAGCCAAATGAATAAAACTAAAATTAAAAATAAAAAAAAAAACCACCCAGGCCTGAAGAGTGCTGTGTCCCCAGGGTGTGTTAGTCAGCCTGCGCTGGGGGTCAGACACATCATCTCTGAAACTCACAATTCCATGAGGGATCTGTTATCATGCCCTTCTTAAAACTGAGCAAACAAATGTTTAGGACAATAAAGGAGTTCATATGGCATCTAAGACTCAGAATCAGTACTTACTCCTCCGTCTCTGCCATCCACCCTCATTTAGTCACATCAGGCCTCCTTTTGTAAGGAACCTGGCAACTTCTTCGTAATAGCAGAAAGTACTGGTTCTCAACTTTTCCTTAGATAATATTGACAAAGGGGAGGTTTGCCTCCTCCAGGACACCTCCTAAAACGCAGCTTGTGAGTTGCCACAAATTTCCATGTATCCATTCACTGTCTTAACTCTCCATCCATCCATCCTCCAACAGTTATTTATAGAGCAGCAGCCCTGTTATCTTCATTCCAGGGATGGATGTTTACTTAGACTTGGCTTCTGTCCTCACAGGCCAGCAGGGACCACCAGGGTGGGAGCAAGACAGAAGCAGAGGAAAGTGCCAGAAAGGGGAGGGAGGAGAGACTGTGCCATCCAGGAGGAAGTTTTCCACCAGGAGAGGAGAGGCAGAGTCCTGAAGGATGAGTGAGAGGTCATCGGGTGCCTGTTTGGGGGAAGAGGGCACTTGAGAGACCTGAGAGCACAGGCTGAAGCTGGAGCCACAGCACAGCTGGGCAGGCACCTGGCCGGCGCTGAAGCTCCTCGGGGACCAGAGGAGGGCTTGGTGCGGATGACATGAAACAGGAGCCAGATCCAGCCCCAGGGTGATGGAGAAACACAGGAAGATTTTACGTGGAAAAGTGGCACAATCAGGTTTTGCATTTTAGAAAGACAACCTTGCCCTGTCCGTCCTGGATGCATTTTCCCTTCCTTCTTTCCCTGATTTTGTTCCAGGCACCTTATGACAGGCTGAAAACACTCCTTTCCAGACGCCGTTACACCTAGTGTAGCCACATGTCCCAGTCCTGAAATTCAGCAAGTGGCACTTCCTGGAAAGCTTTTCATTGGCCCTTCCCTCTTCTTCCTGCCTGGAACTTGGACGTAATGCCTGGAAGCCCTGCAGCCATCTTGCAATCTAGAGGACAAAGCCACAAGCTGAGGGTGGAGTAAGACAGGAGCCTGGGTTCTTGGTGAAAATTGTTGAGCCGCTGCACCCATCCTGACTGCCCTCCTTTCTCAGTATGGGATGGACAGAGAGAGGTAAATGCAAGCACATGTTTTGCTTGTTTAAGCTGCTGATAGCTGAATGTTCTCCTGACACACCTGGATCAGAAAAGAGGGTTGAGCAGGCAGCCCTAAAAACTGCTCTGAGGATGGAGGGCAGAAAGGACTGTGAGCAGGTTCAGGCAAAAAACCCATGGCATGCAGGAGATGCACAGCCCACAGCCCTGAAGTGGGTGGCTGCGTGCTGGCCCAGGGAAGCCCACAAGGAGGAGCAGGCATGGGGTGGAAGAATTGAGCTTGCAGTACCTGCAGGGACTTCAGGAAGAGAGATCCTCTGAGCAGTGGGAGAACTGAGTCTGGGCCAGGAAATGATTTGGGTTGTCAGCAGGCAGCGTGGCAGAGGCTACTACAGGCTGTGGTTGTCAAGCGAGCAGAGAAGGGCATGGGCAGAGCCCGGGGAAGGCTGCCATCTAAAGGGTTCATGGAAAAGCATGTAATTTAGGCAAATTCCATGTTGTTTAAGGCATCTCTGCCTGGTTGGACTCTTTCCTTACCTGGTTATTGAAATGGAAACTGATTCTCACAAGGTCCCCACATTGCATTGGCACAGCATTCCCCTTCTGGGCCCACCTGGTTCGACCTAGAGCCCTTTCAGTTCAGTTCAGTTGCTCAGCGTGTCTGACTTTTTGCCACCACATGAGCTGTAGCATGTCAGGCTTCCCTGTCCATCACCAATTCCTGGAACTTGCTCAAACTCATGTCCATTGAGTTGGTGATGCCATCCAACCATCTTGTCCTCTGTCGTCCCCTCCTCCTCCTGCCTTCAATCTTTCCCAGCATCAGGGTCTTTTCCAATGAGTCAGTTCTTCACATCAGGTGGCCAAAGTATTAGAGCTTCAGCATCAGTCCTTCCACTGAACATTCAGGACTGTTCTCTGCAGTCCAAGGGACTCTCAAGAGTCTTCTCCAACACCACCATTCAAAAGCTTCAATTCTTCATTGCTCAGCTTTCTTTATAGTCCAGCTCTCACATCCATACATGATTACTGGAAAAACCATAGCCTTGACTTTCATCCCAGTAAATTTCATCTCCAGCACTCTGCATAACATCTCCCTTCCATGGCTTGCTGCCACCTCCATCTACCTCCCTCAAGTATTTTTGGACAGATTTCCAAATTGATACATGAACATGCCATCAGTCAAAACAGTCTTTTTAATGAGCCTCTTGTCCTGACAGCTGTGTTTAAGATAGGGCATAGAAACCGGGTAATGGAAATCTAGAAAATTGTCCATTCTGGATTGAAACCTGACTGTGTGCCCCCACGGTTCCAGCTCACACACAGGCCTGCTGTCTTCTTTTAAAAATAAAGAGGAAATTATGAATAGTGAGAAAGATGTAATTTGTGCAAATGAAAAAAAAAATCTTCTGATCAGATACTTGGCGGAGATGAGAAGAAGGTATAATTATTGAGCATTGCCTGAGTACATCACGTGCAGCTTCCTGCAGTGTGTTTGACCTTGGGCACGGCTCTGAACCGGGAGTGGTTGATATTAGCCCTACCTTCCCAAAGAGGGGAAGCCAAGGCTCAAAGCGGGGCATGCACATGTTACATGCACACAGCTCCGCAGTGGCAGGCTGAGGTTAAAGCCAGCATCCCCTGAGTCCCTACCCCAAGCTGCCACTGCTTTTCTGGCAACCAAATATGAAAATTAATAAAACGGTAATAAAATACCACCCTCCTCCAATGAACTTACGGTTTCCGGGGCGAGGAGAAGGATGGGGGTGAAGGAATGGTTAGGGAGTTTGGAATGGACATGTACATGTGGCTATATTTAAAATGGATAACCAACAAGGACTTACTGGATAGCACAGGGAACTCTGCTCAAAGTTATCTGGCAGCCTGGATTAACATTGTTAATTGCTTATACTCCAGTACAAAATAAAAAGTTAAAAAATACAGTCCTCCCCTCTGAACAGGTGGAGGCCCCTCTCCAATGCCTCCCATGTGGGCGTGATGACTGACCAGCAAATCTCTCTCCAGCCCCTCTTCTTGGGAACTTTTTCAGCAAAACCACTCCCGTCCTGATTGAGCTGGAAACATACAGCCCCTCCGTGTTCTCTGAGCCATTTCTCCGCCACTGAGAATTGTGACTTCATCCCGCAGCCCTCCCACCATAGTAGTTTCAACTGAAGGAGCCTTGGGGAGGGAAGAATGTCATTTTTGTTGTTAGTTATTTAGGGAAAGTAGAATGTCATTTACATGGCAATTTTTTTTTTTAGGAGATGAACCTGGGGTGGGGGTGGAATCTAAAACAGAAGAAATCTCTTCACCTAATACCAGCTTGTACTCTACAGAGAAAAGAAATCCCTTGGCCTCGGGTGAAGGTTATTTCAATAACTGAGCCATTACATTTGACCCAAGCTAAACAAAAAGAGAGAATCCCAGGAGGAAGCTATGAATCCTCAAGGCAAAACAGATGCTTCACGGCACGTGGACCAGACACCTGAGCAAGTGCCTGAAGTGACCAGATGTTGTTTGCGTGTTCCATAGCACTCACAGAAGAAAGTGAGGCGTGAGCCCAGGTTTCCAGCGGCAGCCCAGCACCCGATCCCTGGCAGTGAAGTCATCTTCACCCAGCCTTTTGTGGCGGCTTATGCCCTTAAGAAGATTGGGGTCGAACTCTCGTAGGAGATAACCCCCCCATCCCCACTCCTGGTCGACTCAGACAGAAGCAGGACTTCTTGGGAGCTTTTTTTTTTTCAATATAATTTCTAAAAACATTTGCTTTTTTTTACAAAAAAAATTCTAGTGGGGGATATTTGCTTCACAGTATTATGCTGTTTTCTGCTATACATCAACATGATTCAGCCACAGAACTACATAGGTTCCCTCCCTCTTGAACCTCACTCCCATCTCCCACCCCATCCTACGCCTCTAGGTATCATCACAGAGCACTGGGTTGAGCTGGCTCAGGAGCATTTTAACCTGAGAGAGTCTCTTGTGCTGATGAGCCTGCAGCCAATATGAATGGATGGGCCCCTCCCCGTAGAGCTGGCCGTAGGGGCCGGGCAGGTAGATGCCTCCTCCCGCAGGGTCGCTGCCCCTGTGCCCCTGAGACTCTCAAGCCACAACAACTGTCCCCAAGTACCTGAGCAGTCCCTGTAGGGCTGGAAGTTTCTGAATGTCGCCATGTCCCGATTTAAAGTATAGAATGATCATTTGACGGCTTAGATTTTACACACTGCAAATATAGTTTTCAGGATTTTATAATGTGGCAGCTCTGAGATAGAGCTATATGTCCTGAGGGAAACAATTAAGAGATAGATTGCTGAGTGTATAAAAGCAAGTTGCGAATCCATAGTTAGCGTATCTCATTTTTATGAAATTATGTGTATTCGTGTATGTGTTTATTTCAGTAGATGTATATCTTAGATCTATTTTATTAGTAGAGACATTTAAATTACCTGGATAGCACAGAACTCCTAAAATGGGAAGAGAGACTTGGAGAGATTTCCCCCCCACTTTTTTTAATGCCTTGTATTTTTATAGTATTTGATTTCACCTTTAGCAAGCATGCATTGCTTTTTGAAGAAAACCTTTTTATTTGGAAATATTTTCAAGCTTACAGAAAAGTTGCAAGTAAAAAAGAAATACCTATATACCTTTTACCCAGCTTTATCTGGCATTTTACCCTCAATTGCTTAATTGTTTTATTATTTGCAATAGATATTGCAAGTTTATTTTTCTGATCTATTTGAGGGTATATTGCATACATCATGTGTGTTTTATTTTCCCTTCCTTATACTAAACATAGGCTCCTATATATATTTTTTTGCTTATTACATTTTTCTTTGCAATTATTCCATATCAGTTCATGGAGATCTTCCTTGTTTTTTTTTTTTTTTTTTTTTACAGCTGTGAGTTTACCATAGTTTATTCAGCTGTTCGCCTCAGGCATGCATTACTTTTGAAAGCAGAAAAACAAAGATGAATAGTGCAATGGAAAATTTAAATCCACTGAAGAGAGCAAGCTAAGGTTCTGATAGCAAGTCTGTGTTTTTAAAATGGGGAAGCCGTGGGAGAAGTCAGATGGCTGGCGAGCCCTTGAGCCTCACAGTTGAGCAGTAGAGGCAGCAAGGGGTCCAACCCAGGTAGATCAGGGTCTCTTTGGAGGCAGAGCCTGAGATGGCAATTGGAGGACTTGTGAGTGAACGGGAAGCAACAATGGGTTGGGGCAGGTAACAGAGTCAAGAAGGATGTGTGCTCAGCTGAGTCGGACTTCAGCCTGATCCAGCAGGAGCTCCAGAGCAGGAATCACACAAGAGGGGTTCCCACCTTGAGAGGAGGGGGTGGGGGGTCTCCCATCCCCCACATACAATAGCATACTTTGAGAATGTTGAAGAGTGTCAATTAATACATGTAATGAGGCTTGCTCCCGATGCCTGGCCTGTAGTGGATCTTCAGCAAATGTTCGTTTTCACTGTTATGGTCATTATGGGCTTCCCGGGTGGTGCCATTGGTAAAGAACCCACCTACCAATATAGGAGACTTAAGAGACCCAGGTTCTATCCCTGGGTCAGGAAGATCCCCTGGAGAAAGAAATGGCAAGCTAGTCAATCTTAGAGGAAGTCAACCCTGAAAGTTCACTGGAAGGACTGATGCTGAAGCTGAAGCTTCAATACTTTGGCCATCTGATGCAAAGAGCCGACTCATTGGAAAAGAACATGATGCTGGGAAATATGGAGGGCAGGAGGAGAAGGGGCAACAGAGGATGAGATGGTTGCATAGCATCACTGGCTCAATGGACATGAGGTTGATCAAGTTCTGGGAGATAGTGAAAGACAGGGAAGCCTGGCGTGCTGCAGTCCATGGGGTCGCAAAGCGTTGGACACAGCTGAGTGACTGAACTGACTGAACTGAATGACTGGTGATGTTGAGCGTCTTTTCATGGGTTTATAGACACCACCAACAACAATCATGACCAGCCTTTGAGTCCCAGGTCAGGCACAACCAAAGAACTAGAAGACGCTGAGGATGTGTTTACGTCAAAGCCACCCCCTCCAGGAAGCCTTCTTACCAGGCCCCAGCACCAGCCATGATCCGTGGCACTTTGTACCTCCAGGGTGATGGACAGAGCAGCTCCTTCTGAGTCAGTCTGATCCAGGTACAAATTCTAGCTCTGTGACCCCAGGCAAGTTACTTAACCTCTCTGTGCCTGATCCCGTCATCTGTTAAAAGGGGACATTGTCTTTCTCAAGGGGCTTCTTATGAAGCTTAACTGAGATGATGCACGTGCAGAATACTCAGCTCAGAGCAGATGCTCAGGAAGTAAAACACTGCTAAACTGTGTCATTTCACTTTCTGCATTTTATTATGAAAGCACTTTACAGTGCTACCCAGCTGTAGATTTTAAGCTCTTGATTGCTAGGAACGGTTGATCTGGGTGCCCCCCTAGGCTCCACCAACACCTGGCTTCGAGAGGGAGCTCTGCAAATGTTCATTGCCTTGAATCGCCTGGAGAAACGGCATCCTACCTCACCCGGAGAACAAGAAGCAGGCCGTTTCCTTTCTCCACGGTCCCTAGCAGACTTGGGTCATGGACACTTGGGCATCTGAAAAGATACCTGCCAGTGAAATTCTGAGAGCTATTGTACTGGAATCTCGAACTCCCAAACTGGCAACTCAATATCATAATTTAATATGAAGTATGTCATGCTGGGGCTTCCCTGGTTCCTCATGCAGTAAACTATCTGCCCGCAATGTGGGACACCTAGGTTCAATTCCTGGCTGGGAAGATTCCCTGGAGAAGGGAATGGCAGTCTACGGCCACACCACCCTGAACGCGCCCAATCTCGTCTGATCTCGGAAGCTAAGCAGGGTCGGGCCCGGTTAGTACTTGGATGGGAGAAGGGAATGGCAACCCACTCTGGTATTCTTATATTCTGATATCTCCCCTGACGCCATCTCAGCCATCCCAGGTCACTGGCTGCCTGTGGGGATCATCATCTCCAGGCCTGCATCTTGGCTGCCTGCTGAGTTGCTTTCCTGCAAGAGGGATTATTTATACCTGCTTTCTGTATGTTCGGGCTTCCCTTGTGGCTCAGCTGGTAAAGCATCCACCAGCAATGCGGGAGAGCTGGGCTTGATCCCTGGGTTGGGAAGATCCCCTGGAGAAGGGAAAGGCTACCCACTCCAGTATTCTGGCCTGGAGAATTCCACAGACCGTATAGTCCATGGCGTCACAGAGTCGGACACAACTGAGCAACTTTCATTTCACTTTCGTATGTTCAAACCAACCTCCTTTATTTCTCTTGCCCTTTTCTTTGTTTATGAGGCCCATTTTTTCCCCTTTACCTCTGAGACAGAATAAATTGAGTGTGACTAATGATTTGTGACACCATTTTCACTATGACAGCTGGCAACGTAAAGATGCACAGCATTTTCATAAATATGTACTCAGGCAGAATAAAAGTAAAAAGTGCCCAAGGAGAATATGTTTACACTCTCCAAGCCTAAGTAACACTGAAGGCATTAAGGAAGTCAATTTTTAATACCAAAATTGTTACCAGGGTGCATTCCCGATTTCCTGATTGATTCGAGGCAAGTTTCTGATATTAATGAGAATATTAAATCATATGGAGGTTGCCTCCTAATCCTCTGATTGATTTGAAATGAACTTGAATCAGGGCAGCTTAAAAATAGCCTTTATAGCATCTTTATGACTTGATACCATGGAGAAATAAATACGAAGCTAATGCCACGGACGGCTTCCTCCTGACGTAGGGGCTGTCTCAACCAGGAATTCTTCCTCTGGTGGTAATTTAAGAAGATGCTTGTCATCTCCTTACAGCAGTTCATAATTCAAAAACAATCTATACATAATACTCAATTAAGGAGCCACAGAGCCATGTCGGCCACAGATGACTGATGAACGGGCCGCATGGAAATTCTGCCCAACTCTAGCAAACACCACTAAAATCAATCCCCTTGTCAGGGAAACCATGATTTATTAACACATTCCTTAACCTGCATCGAGTTGTGAATCAATGCGTCCCCATCGAAAGCTAATACCAAACCGAGATGGCTCAAACTTCATACAGGTCCTGGTGGCAGAAGTAACTCAGACAGGCCTGCACGTTATCGGGCCAAGCTGATTGTGTCTGTGTCCCCCTCCAGGAGGGGCCCCTTGGGAAGATGGGGAGCACCCACTGTTTACTGAGTGCTCCATGGACAGAGGAGCCTGGTGGGCTACAGTCCATGGGTTGGCAAAAGGGTCAGCATCCAAACTTTATCCAAAACCCTTATCCAAACCTGTCTGTCACTCATGAGACAGCTGTCATTATTCTCTTTCAGGTGAGGAAGTTGAGGTTCACCAAGGTCAGTAAGTGTTCCAAGATCCCCAAGGACAGAACCTAAGTCTGCAGGCTTGGGCTCTGGCATCCGAGTCCCTGGGTTCTGATCCTGGCTGTCCTGTTTTCTGAGTCCCTTTGCCTTAGTTCCTTAACTTCTCCATGCCTCAGTCTTCTCATCTGTAAAATGGGAATGACTTCTGTGTCCCACCAGGACAGAGGTCTGTTGGGAGGATTCAGCGAGATGTTGGGTGAAAAGTCCTTTGAGTCCTGCCCTCCTTTCCAAGGCTTCCTTCACCCACTCTGCTTCAGTGTCTGCCCTTACTTGGGACGGGACCAGGAGACATGATGGGGGTTCAGAACTCCTGGACTTCCCAGGAGGTGGGAAATAGACACAGAAACTTCTAGTACCAAATGCCAGACTCCTGGTTCTTCTTCCAACCCAAGAAGAGGCTCCTGCTCTTCCCACCTGAGTCTCATCCCTGGGCCAACCGGGAATGTCGCAGAGCCTTGGAGTCCACACCAGTACTCAGGAGAGTGGAGTCATTCGTATGTCCTTACCTTGAGACAGGCTTTAGCCTCTTGCCTGACCTCCCTTTATAATTTATCGAATGGTCATTGCCTCATCGCCTTTTCAGGACGCAAATACCAGGTTCTTTATTGTAATGGGATGAGATCTCTTTTACTAGAAACGAGAAGGGTCTGAACACAAGGGCTCTGCTTGCTGACAGTCTCTTTCCAAATCTTTATTTCTAGGCCCCTTTGGCATCTTTGCTCACCTAAAAATCCTCATGTGGTCACATTTTCTGTGACTCAGGCCATTAACAATAAACGACGAGTATTTAGGGGCCTGGGGCGGAGAATGGATGGGATTTGCTGGTGGTGGAGAAACCCAGCTGTCCACAGTCCCCCAACACCCGTTCTGAAAGCTCTGCTGGTCACTTGCACAGTCTCTGTTAATGCTCCTGTCTATGCAAATGCCAATAAGTACGGGCGTGAAATTTAAACAGAAGTGAGTTTTTACAGCTAATTATGGCTAATGTGAGCTACTTTCAAAATTGCCAAGCATTCCTTCCAGAATAGTATGGTTTGCAACTATGAATTAGGCATTAAGAGCCAAATTTCATAAACATAATTTAGCAGACAACAAAATAATAATACTAAGTGCTTTCCCACTGGCCATTAGGAGCTCCCCAAGGCGGGCCTAATTGCACACGCTCCCACTGGGACTGCCGACAGCACAGACCATAAGGCTCAGACACCCCAGGAGGGTAGTAGAGCGGGCAGGCATGGTGATGGCCTGCCAGCCGGCATGGTCAGGAGCTGTTCACGTCCCCAGTGATACGGTTCCAGCTGCAGCTTTTAGCCACACGGCTCCGTCCCTCCTGTCCTCCTTTTCTGGTCCATGTCACCTCGATGTGGGCTTGTGATTGCCAGGTCAATTCATGATCACTGCAAACATTACAGTAATGAGAACATAAAAAGTGATGCCTCCCCCCCCGCTAACCCCGCCCCCCACTAGCCTGGCTGTGAAGTCTCCCGTGTGAGTTTAGTGTCTGTTTGTCCCCCATTCAACTGAGGATACAGACACACACACATGCTCTCATATGGACGTTTTCTTTTTCTTTTTTAGTTGGGGAGTAATTGCTTTACAGTGTTGTGTTGGGGTGTGTGTGTGTGTGTGTCCCCTCTCTCTTGAGCCTCGCTCCCACCCGCATCCTCCCCCCTCTAGGTCATCACAGAGCACCCGGTTGAGTTGTTATATAGCAACTTCCCACTAGGTATCTGTTTTACATATGAACATTATCTTTTTTTTTTTTTACAAAAACAAGACCACACAACTTTTTTTACATCTTGCTCTTCATACTTAATAATATATTTGGTGCCTTTCAACACTGGTGGATGTAAATCTACCTCTTAAAAAAAAAAGTACACGTACTATAATTTATCCAGTCTCCTGTAAATGAATATTATAAATAATGCTTCTGTGCACACTCTGTATTTATGACCACAGACACAACACACCTACACCTGTGGGCTCTTCTCTGGTATTTCCAAAGGATATGTTTATGTGAAAATGTTGGCATTGGTCTAGGGGAATGCATAACAAAATGTGAGAACTCAGTTGCACCTAGTTACCCTCTGAAATGAGTTGTATCTGTTTGCATCTTAATAACGGTCAATGGAAATAGCTGTCTCCCCACCCTTGGCTGTTTTAAGTAGGGAAACCTGGGTCACCTTTTTTTCCATCCCCAGCTGTGGGCCCGGGCTGGCAGACAGCCACACCTATGCTCAGGTGGGTCTCAGTTCCTACTGCAGGAGGGTGGCTGTGGTCTGCAGGGCTCTGTTCAGAGTTCCCCAGACCTCTTACTAACGAGCAGGGCTCAACATTTGGATCATATTTTCTTCATGCTTTTCGGAATCATTGTCAAATGCAGAACAGTTCCTTCACCATGAGGATCCCTACTGTAGCCACACCTATACCCGACCCCCCTGCACCCCTGTCCCTAACTCCTAGCAACCGTATCTGTGATGTTGTCACCTTAAGAATGTAATGGAAGTGGGGGCATGCCTGCTGGTCCAGTGGCTAAGACTCTCCCCTCCCAGTGCAGGGGGCCTGCGTTCAGTCCCTGGTCAGGGAACTAGATCCTGCACGCTGCAGCTAAAGATCCCATGTGCTGCAACGAAGACCCAGCACAGCCAAATAAAGGAAGAATTAGGTAAATGGAATCATACAGTATGGAACCTTTTGAGTTGGCTGTTTTTTAGATCAATGAAATTTCCTTGAGATCCATTCAAGACATTGCATCTGTCAGTCGTCGGTTCCTTTTCATTGCTGAGTGGTGTTCCGTGGTGTGGATGCCTCTTAACTGTGACCATTTCTTAGACTATCCTTGTTTTTGATGACCTTTACAGTTTTGAGAAGTACTGGTCAGGTATTTTATAGAACGTCTATTGGCAAATAGAAGGGGAAAAAGTGGAAGCAGTGACAGATTTTCTTTTCTTGGGCTCCAAAATCACTGTGGATGGTGACTACAGCCATGAAGTTGAAAGGTCTACTGGGATCTAGCTGATGTTTCTCTCATGCCATAATTATGATCACAGAGGTCAATTACTGTTTTAATCCCAATCACGTTGTTGTCGTTCAGTCTCTAAGTCATGTCTGAATCTTTGCAACCCTGTCTGCATGCCAGGCTTCACTGTTCTTCACCATCTCCCAGAGTTTGCTCAAATTCGTGTCCATTGACTCGGTGATGCCATCCAACCGTCTCATCCTCTGCCGGCCCCTTCCCCTCCTGCCCTCAATCTTTCCCAGCATCAGGGTCTTTTCCAGTGAATCGGCTCTTCACATCACATGGCCCAAGTATTGGAGCTCTAGCGTCAGTCCTTCCAGTGAATACTCAGGGTTGATTTCCTTTAGGATTGACAGGTTTGATCTCCTTGCAGTCCAAGGGACTCAAAAACTTCAGTAAAAGTTACTACAAAATTCACTGGTCTTGAAAGATTCCCCGAGCTGTGTCACCATTGTCACTGTCTTAATTCCAGACCATTTTCACCATTCTGCAAAGAAACCCTGTGCTTGTTAGCAGTCATCCCCATTCCTTCTTTCCCCTCTTCCTCCAGCAGCCTCTAGTGAGCTTTCTTTCGCTGTGGATATGCCCATTCTGGACATTTCTTATCTTAGCATAATATTTTGAGAAATGGTAGACTCTTAGTCTTTATATGTACAAACATGTATCTATTTTGCCCTTAAATTTAAATGATGGTTTAGCTAGGTAAAAAAAAAATTGAGTTCACAGTTACTTGCCCTAAGCATTTTGAAGGTATTACTCCCTGGTTCTTTTATGATTGAGGTGCCTGCTACCTGTCTAATTGTCATTCCTGTATATTTTTGCCATGATATCTTTTGAAAACTTTTCTTCTTGATGCTCCATATTTTTACCATGACATATGTCAGTGTGAATTGATTTTTATTTATCCTACTTAGTACTGTTTTTTTAAAAAACCCATATGTTCCTCCCTTCTGGAAAATTCCTGGCTATGACTTCTTCACATTGTTCTTACTATTACTGCCTCCTTCCTTCTGCTCCATTTCCTCTTAAGCATTCGTTGATACCTCTTAACCCATCCTTTGGGCTCTCTGAATTGCTCATTCATATTGCTTGAGTCTGAGTCTCCTATTGTTTTCTGATTCACCTCCTCAGTTCTTCCTTTTCACTCACTGGTGCCCTATCTGATTAGTGTCTAGTCTACAACTTACCCAATTTATTGAGAGTTTTGTTTTAAAACTTTAACTTTTATGTTCACCATTTCTAACTTTTCATTACCAACTATTCTCCTTCAATTCATGCCTGTTTTGTTTCATAACATCTTGTTCTTTTTTATGGATATTAGTCCTTTATTGAGAATATTTGAGAGCCAAATATTTATTTTAAATATTTTCCAGACTGTTGATATCATTGATTTCCCATGACAAGAATGGATGTCCCTGACTGAAGAGTTTGTTACTTAGCATAAGATTTTCATGCCTGGTAGGATTTTTTATTTCATGTTCAATTTGAGTGAGAAGTATTTTGAAGTTCTGTTTTTCCCTAACTTTTCTCTTGATTAACTTCTCTCTGTCCAGTGGTTTTGGTTACTTCCACCCCAAAAGTATCCATCTGGGACCAGGGTTTGTAATACGTGCTTTAAAGTCCTGGTCCCACAGTCATCCTGGGGAAACACATTTTGGTTCCTTGATCTGAGCCCATGTCTGTCTTCCCTCCTTAGGTCCATGGGTTGCAGTCAGCCTTTACCTGATGCTGGGCTGGAGACACCTCCTACCAGCACAGGAAAACCAATGATTAAATGTTAAGGAGCTATATGAGTTGGTTGTTAAAAGCCATTACTACAATTTAGTTATACGAACTGATCATTAAATAAATTATATTAAGAAGCAAAGGTAATACTCAACATACTCAACACTTACAGTTTCCTTTCTGTGTGTGGTGGGAGCGGGAAGACAGATAATTATTTTTCTTTTCTTATGCTTATTTTTTCTCATTTCTAAAATTATGAAAATGTGATAACATATTTACAAGAGACATGGAAAATACAGAACAAAGTTACACACAGTTTCACTATGTATTTTGTTGTTTTTGTTCAGTCGCTAAGTCATGTCTGACTCTTTACAAGTCAAGCCTCTTTTTTGTTTTGAGAGCTTGTTAACCACACCAACTCAGCACTGCCCTGGCCCAGGGCAGCAGAGGTTCCCTTCAGTCTCCTTCCATAAATGGAGGTATTGAGGCTCCCTGTTTCCGCCAGGAGCAAACCTTTATTTCCTTATCTCAGAGAAAGTGCTTTTAGTCTCAATTATAAGAGCTCAGCATCCACTCACTACTCTGTCTTTTCTGCTTTTTTTTCTGGTCGCTGGAACTATTTAGTTTGGTTTTGAAGGCTGCCTCTGTCCTTTGGTTTCTTTTTTTGTATTTTATCCATCGTGGCTCTTAGTTTGGAGAGGAAGAGATGCATTAAATGTTGACCTTGCTGTGCTGTCTTGATTAGAACTCCATGAACATTATTTTTCATGGACTTGTACCTTCTGCCTTCTGTGGCTGTTTGTGTAGGCCTCAGAAGGTTTCCTTCGTCTCTCACCTCATCACCCTCTCTCTCCTTGTTCCTTGGGGCTTCCCAGGTAGCTCAGTGGTAAAGAATCCGCCTGCCAATGCAGGAGACACAAAAGACACAGGTTCGATCCCTGGGTCGGGAAGATCCCCTGGAGTAGGAAATGGCAGTCCACTCCAGTGTCCTTGCTGGAAAATTCCATGGACAGAGGGGCCTGGCAGGCTACAGTCCATGGGGTCGTAAAGAGCCGGACGTGGCTGAACACACATACATACGGCTCTTTGTTCCCTAGTACTTTCCTGTGCGAGTCATGACAGACAGGTGAATAAGGTGTTGTGTACCGAGTTATCCTCGGAAAGACTCTAGGTGTTGCACGTGTCGCCTTCGTATTTATTATATAACGCTGAATAATATCATGGATTTATAATCAATAATGTGCTGCTGTTCACGGAAGGAACCCTTGGAGCCCCCCAGTTATCTAAATGGAAATCCTTGGCCCCCTAACTTTCTCTCCCTCCCCTGCAGGTGTCAAGGCTGTGTTCTCAGGCCACTACCACAGGAATGCTGGGGGCACCTACCGGAACCTCGACATGGTGGTGTCATCCGCCATCGGATGCCAGCTGGGCAGAGATACCCATGGGCTCCGAGTCGTGGTAGTCACCGCTGAGAAAATCGTCCACCGGTACTACAGCCTAGATGAGCTGAGTGAGAAGGGAGTAGAAGACGATCTGATGGATCTGTTGAAGGAAAAATAATCGCCGATTATGATCGATTTACTTTTCACTTCTCCTGGGTTCTTTTGTTTTTCATTTTGTTAGAAACAGTAGCGGCATACAGCCCCTTATTGAAATTTAAAAAAAAAAGAATTCCAGGCAGATTTGTGAATTTATGTCCTTCTGCTTAAATCAGAGAGCTGGGTCCCTGCCCTAAATGAATCTCAAATGGAACTGCCCTCCCTTTACAAAAGAGAGGAGGGAGGAGCCTGAAAATGAAAAAATAAATGATATTATTAGAATATCCCTGCATGGATGATTAAATATGTTCTCTTAGTCATGTGTTTCTCAACTCTGCTCTTCATTAGATGGTTTTCTGGCAGCCACTGGTAAATGTCTCCCTATGGACTTCAGTCACACCTTGATATCCAGGTGTGATCTCTGATGATCCTTTGAGCAAACCGCATCTGATTATATAATAAACTGTGGTCAGGACTCCCAAAATGTTAATAAGCAAAATGAAGGTCATCTCCTTACCTTCCTAACAAAACAAATGGCCATGTCCCATTACTAGAGCTGCAGACTCATCTTAGTAAGGAGCTGAGTAGCTGACTTTTGCTGTTAGAGTTGGACCAAAGGTGAAGTAGATGCAGGTCAAATGTTGAGATTACTTCCTTGGCAACTAGAAAAGTCACCTTTGCACCCACGTGTGCTCAGTCACTTAGTCGTGTCTGACTCTTTGCAACCCCATGGACCATAGCCTCCAAGCTCACCTGTCCGTGGAATTGTCCAGGCAAGAACCACCAAGAACCACCTGGGAAGCCATAAATTGTCCATGTTTGAAAACCTCATCCCAGAGACTAGAACCAAGCCCTTGAATGTCCATCTCTGCTGTCAAGGGCAGCACGCCTGATTCCCTCTCATTGCTACAACTCCTCCGCACGTGGGTGTTCTCCTGTGATGGGAATAATCCCCGTTTACGAAACCCTTAGCTCTGCTTTCACAGAAAACATGGGAACTGATGCAGAGTTCTCCAGAAACCATCCAGAAATTCTCTGGGGCAAAAACAGTGCTTTCAGCCACGTAATCTAAATTGGCACCAACTTTGATTAAATGCGCTCACTGGTATCTTGATCGAGGAACATGGGTGGATTAAAATCAACATTGTCTTTGTTTAATCTACCTTGCCACTACTTCTCTGCTGCTCCCGACCACTGCGTTAGTTCATACACATCTTCTTCTTCAGCAGATGTCCTGGTGGACCAGGAACCTGGGTACTCACGATCCTGCCTGTTTTCCTGTGAAGGAAAACTTGACAGTGTTACACGGTAGCATTCAGTCATCCTAAAAAATAAAAAAAACCCAACTGGTTACAAATGAACTGCAAAGTCCATTAAATTAAATGACTTCTTTCTTGTTGAAAAGTTTTAGTCAATGTAGCAAAACCATGAGAAATTAAAGAGAAAGATAATTGGATATGTAAATTCATAAGGAACAAAAGACAAGAAGTTAATTATACTCCAGATCGGTGACACACCATAGCTCATTGTTATGTGGCAAGAAAATTAAAAATTTTCAAAATTAGTATGCTCCTATTTAAGAGTTCTGCAGCATGCTTGCCTCGTGTTCATCTTTCTTTACAACAGATGTGGCTAGAAGAAATCAAGAAGAGGAATTCAGGAAGAGGTGTAACTAGTAAGCCTTGCTTTCTGAGGCCTGGGATGTTGTAACTTGTGAATTGGAGTCGTCAATGCAGATTTGGGGCTCCTGGGGGCAGTGGGGAGAGTTCATCACCAACAGCCAGTCATGTCACCGGTAAGAAATGCTCTAGACTGTGGCACTTGGGTTGGGAAAGGATATGGAAACGATTCAAGGTAATGGAAATGAAACTTCTAGATCTCCTTTTCCAGAAACCTAATAAGGAAGGTAATTGACTCAGAACACAGCAAGAATATACTAAGAAGAGGGAATCCTATGAAATCCTCTCCATTAAAAAAATTTTTTTTATTTTGTTTTTTGTTTTGTTTTTAATTTTAATCGGAGGCATATTACTTTACAATATTGTGGGTTTTGCCATACATTCACATGAATCAGCCATGGGTGTACATGTGCTCCCCATCCTGACCCTCCCTCCCACCTCCCTCGCCACACCATCCCTCAGGGTCATCCCAGTGCACCAGCCCTGAGCACCCTGCCTCAGGCATCGAACCTGGACTGGCGGTCTATTTCACATATGATAATATACAGGTTTCAATGCTATTCTCTTAAATCATCCCACCCTCGCCTTCTCCCACAGAGTCCAACAGTCTGTTCTTTACATCTGTGTCTCTTTTGCTGTCTCGCATATAGGGTTATTGTTACCATCTTTCTAAATTCCATATATATGCATTAATATACTGTATTGGTATTTTTCTTTCTGACTTACTTCGCTCTATAGAATAGGCTCCAGTTTCACCCCCCTTATTAGAACTGATTCAAATGCATTCTTTTTACTAGCTGATTAATATTCCATTATGTATATATACCCCAGCTTTCTTATCCATTCGTCTGCCAATGGACATCTAGGTTGCTTCCTTGTCCTGGCTACTGTAAACAGTGCTGTGATGAACATTGGGGTACACGTGTCTCTTTCAATTCTGGTTTCCTCTATGTGTATGCCAAACATTATTTTCCAGTGGTTCAGAAAGGAGTTAGAAAAGTGTTATCAGTCTGATAGTTGATAATTACCAGTGTGTTCACTTATGATTCCTTTTCCTTTTAAAAAGAGATATTTTTTTCCAGTGTCTATGTCCCTTTGTTTTTGCTTTTTATTAATTTATTTATTTTAATTTACAGTATTGGTTTTGCCATACATTGACATGAATCCCCCGTGGGTATACATGTGTTCCCCATCCAGAACCCCCCTCCCACCTCCCTCCCCATCCCATCCTTCTGGGTCATCCCAGGGCACCAGCCCCAAGCACCCTGTATTATGCATTGAACTTGGACTGGCGATTTGTTTCACGTATGATAATTTACATGCTTCAATGCCGTTCTCCCATATCATCCCACCCTCGCCCTCTCCCATAGAGTCCAAAAGACTATTCTATACATCTGCATTTCTTTTGCTGTCTCACATACAGGGTTCTCGTTACCATCTTTCTAAATTCCATATATATGCGTTAGCATATGGTATTGTTGTTCTTCCTTCTGACTTACTTCACTCTGTATAATAGGCTCCAGTTTCATCCACCTCATTAGAACTGATTCTAATGTATTCTTTTTAATGGCTGAGTAATATTCCATTGTGTATATGTACCACATCATCCTTATCCATTTGTCTGCTGATGGACATCTAAGTTGCTTCCATGTCCTGTATATTATAAACAGTGCAGCGATGAACATTGGGGTACACGTGTCTCTTTCAATTCTGGTTGCCTCGGTGTGTATGCCCAGCAGTGGGATTGCTGGGTCATATGGCAGTTCTATTTCCAGTTTTTTAAGGAATCTTCACACTGTTCTCCATAGTGGCTGTACTAGTTTGCATTCCCACCAACAGTAAAAGAGGGTTCCCGTTTCTCCACACCGTCTCCAGCATTTATTGTTTGTAGACTTTTGGATAGCAGCCATTCTGACTGGCGTGAAATGGTACCTCATTGTGGTTTTGATGTGCATTTCTCTGATAATGAGTGATGTTGAGCATATTTTCATGTGTTTGTTAGCCATCTGTATGTCTTCTTTGGAGAAATGTCTGTTTAGTTCTTTGGCCTACTTTTTGATTGGGTCGTTTATTTTTCTGGAATTGAGCTGCAGGAGTTGCTTGTATGTTTTTGAGATTATTTGTCTGTTGCTTCGTTTGCTATTATTTTCTCCCATTCTGAAGGCTATCTTTTCACCTTGCTTATAGCTTCCTTTGTTGTGCAGAAGCTTTTAATTTTTATTAGGTCCCATTTGTTTATTTTTATCTTATTTCCAATATTCTGGGAGGTGGGTCATAGAGGATCCTGCTATGGTTTATGTCGGAGAGTGTTTTGCCTATGTTTTCCTCTGGGAGTTTTATAGTTTCTGGCCTTATGTTTAGATCTTTAATCTATTTTGAGTTTATTTTTGTGTATGGTGTTAGAAAGTGTTCTAGTTTCATTCTTTTACAAGTGGTTGACCAGTTTTCCCAGCACCACTTGTTAAAGAGATTGTCTTTTCTCAATTGTATATTCTCACCTCCTTTGTCAAAGATAAGGTGTCCATAGGTACGTGGATCCATCTCTGGGCTTTCTATTTTGTTCCACTGATCTGTATTTCTATCTTTGTGCCAGTACCATACTGTCTTGATGACTGTAGCTTTGTAGTAGAGACTGAAGTTAGGCAGGTTGATTCCTCCAGTTCCATTCTTCTTTCTCAAGATTGTTTGATTGTTGATTATGTGCTAAGTACTGTTTTAAATCCTTTGGCCTTAAAGGACCTAAGGACTTAAGGCATAAGGCACATAAGCAGTCCAGCTGCTGAGCCTGTGTTCCCCAGTGCTATCCTCTTTCCTGGGAAACATTTTTCACAAGTCAGAGGTTTGTACCTGCATTTGGCAGTAGTCAGTATTCGGCACTCAGTGTTAGTCAGAGGCCCTGGGACGTTATCCCAAGGTTTGCAAAGCCTGAGAAGGGCCCAGAACCCCCTTCTCTGACACCAGGTTCAGGGTGGCGAAAGCCTGTCCAAGGAACAGGTTGTTCCAGGCAGAGAGTTTTCACTGGAGGAAATTGAAAAGCTGAACTGAACCATAACGGGCCACAGGACATAGCTCTGGCCATATCAGTAGATGCTTCCGCAGATGGCTCCCTTCCTTGTTCGGTTCCCACCCCAGGGGCTAGGAAGCCAGCTGCTCCTCAGGGCTCCCCCCTTCAGTTAACGATTTTAATTGGAAAAGAAGTAAGGGGGTGCTAAAGGAAGAAGGATATTTACAGTGATCTAGAGTCGGGTTGTCAAGACTCAGGAGTGGGTGTGTGGACCACAGGTGGAGAGATGATCATCTTAACCATATTTGCTTTTTACAACAAATAAGTTTATTTCAAGTCTTCTGTCATGTGTGCCCTCAGGTTGGAGGGCAGAGTGGGGATGGGGGGATGTAGTAAACCTCCTGGAGCATTCATAATGTTTTGATTTTCAGTATTCCAAGATAGTCCCTAATAGACAGTTATGAGGCGAACTCAAGTTTTAGGCCTGAATAACTGGTTGTTGTGATTCAGTCACTAAGCTGTGTCTGACTCCCCTGTCCTTCACTGTCTCCCAGAGTTTGGTCAAATTCACGTCAATTGAGTTGAACAACTAGGACTGAGAAAAGAATCTAAAAAGAGAGCGGACATATGGACGCATGTCACTGATTCACTTTACTGTATGGCAGAAACTTAACACCACGTTGTACATCAGCTATACTCCAGTAGAAATGTTCTAAAAGGATACATGGTACGGACAGGGAAGCCTGGCCTGCTGCAGTCCATGGTGTCACAAAGAATCGGAGACGACTGAGCGGCTGAACAACAGCAATGTTCAAAACACTGTAAAAAAAACAAACAAAACTGGGATCGTTTATCTTGTGTGCATGCTCAAGTCACTCAGTCGTGTCTGACTCTGGGACCCCAGGGACTGCAGTCCACTGGGCTCCTCTGTCCATGAGATTTTCCAGGCAAGAATAGTGGAGTGGATTGCCATTTCCTCATTCAGGGATCTTCCTGACTCAGGGATCAAACCCATGTCTCTGGCATCTCTTGCATTGGCAGGCAGATTCTTTACCCCTGAGCCACCTGTGAAATCCCCATTTACCTTATGTGCCTGCAACAGAGACTGAGTTATCAACCTATATATACATAATAAAATTTAATATTACAGTCTGTTCTCTTATGTGAAATCTTTTGAGAAAAGGTAGCAAAAATATCATTTGCATTTACTTGAACCCTTAATACTTATTCCCCAAGTAGTGTCTAAAACAGCCTTTTGCAGTCATGAAATTAAGTGGCAATACTGTATTGAACTAAGGGGAAGAAAAAGAAGATTTAGTAATAAATTGTCAAGGCAAGTTCTATTAAAAGCTCTGTAATAGACACCAGGGATTTCTTGTTCAGGTAACCTTAGCTGTTTTGGTTGCACATGCAAGAGATAGTACTTGACAGGTAATATTGATTTTTTTTTATAACTTCATAAAATACTGTCTTAATGTCATTGGTGAGCTCTTGGGTATATTTATATACACACAATATGGAAGGTTTTTTTCTTGGAATAATAAATGACCTCGAGCATCTTTCTAGAAAACATTTTAGTGACTAAATTCTCTTTTGCCATCAATGGATTTTCATTAGTGAATACACACATATGCACACAAAAATATATATTGAGATTGACTTTTTTCTTTAGATAAAACCCAAAGAAACTATAAAAGTTTAAAAAAAAAACTCTAAATAAATTTCACTAAATGTGACTATTCAAAAATTACCTTTATTTTGTTCTGATATTTGTCTTTAAAAAGAATTTTCTTCATTAAAGGGGCTTTGCATCTCATTTATGGAGAAAGAAATAGCAACCCACTCCAGTACCCTTGCCTGGAAAATCCCGTGGACGGAGGAGCCTGGTGGGTTACAGTCCATGGGGTCGCTAAAGAGTCAGACGCGACTGAGCGACTTCACTTTCACTTTTCACTTTCATGCACTGGAGAAGGAAATGGAAACCCACTCCAGTGTTCTTGCCTGGAGAATCCCAGGGATGGGGGAGCCTGGTGGGCTGCCGTCTATGGGGTCACGGAGAGTCGGACACGACTGAAGCGCCTTAGCAGCAGCCCCATCTCATTTAGAGCGAAGGTCAGACTCCCTCCTGTGACTTCCCAGGCCCCGCCCACTCGGCCCCGCCCCGCCTCTCGCCCGGGCTCCGCCCCTTGCTCTTGCTGACAGTCCCGCTGCCCTGTGCAGTTGCTGTCTCCTCTGATGGAAACCGGCTTCCTGTCCTTTGGGGCTTCAGCTCAGAACTCCTCAGAATGGCCTTCCTTCCCCACTTGTCTGTCATTATGCTCCTTATCCGCCACAGGCATCGCCTCGGCCACTCATTTAGTTTCTTCAGGACCATATATATATCTATAGCATGTCACTAAGAACTTTGCTTGTTTTTCCATGATCATTATGTGTACCACCCACCCCCATGCAAAATGCAAGCTCTGCAGCAAGAGAGACCTTGTCTGTCTCACTGGCCACTCGTCCCAATGCGTAGAACCCTGCCTGGGACAGAGCAGCTGCTCAATAAGGACTCGGCAATGACTGTGGAATGAGATGTATAGCAGTACTGATGGTGACGTCAGTATTGTAATGTATTCATGTAATACATTAACACTCAATACGGGAAAGGAAGGAAGGAAAAGAGGCCATATTCCCAAGCCTTGTGGTAGTTCTTTGAGGACTGTCCTGAAAGTCAGGTATTGTCAACAACAGGTCATTGAATAACAGTATCAGTGTTATCTTTGGTTCTCCACTCAAAGTGAAGAAATGGGGAGTAAAAAGAGAAGTGTTCTTGACTTAGTAACTGTAAGTCCTGCTTACTGAACAAATACTGTACTGGTAACCAAAGCAGGTGAGCCCAGAGAAGGGACTGACTCCAGACCAAAGGTTATACGAGAAAAGAGATGGCCGGAAATCCAAGTGAGGGACTCAAAAGGAGTGAAAAATGCATCTTGGAAGTGCTTCCCAGAAAGGTTATGTGAATGAGTGAGATTCCTGAGACAATTTAGCAGTCCTGGAAGAGCCTTAAGGTCAGAACCTTAAAATAGACCTTTAGGGAACATCTTTGTTTCAGCACAAGAAAAGACAGATGGAAGTCACAGAAGGGGTGAAGAGGAATTTTTTTTTTTTTTAAGTTTAGACTGGTGCACACTGAAGAAATAGAGAAAGGGATGAGCTTTACTCAGAGCTGAGTGGTTTAATTCCCACAGACAAGTCCTTCTGCAGATAACTATAAACTTTAAAAACCTGCTTGGTCATTTGGAGAGAAAACAGAAACAGGGAGCTCAGAACTTTCGTTCTCCCCGCCTTCACTTTGCCCTAAAGGTTAACCATGGTTGTAGAGCAGTCAACTGGGATGGATAACGGTTTCTCCCAAACCTACCATCTATTTAACCAGAGAAGCCAGGGAGGAAGCCCAGGTCACTGGAGAGTGAAGAATCCCAGACAACTGGGGATGGTAGTCTCCTGATTTCATACAAATCTCTGGCTTAACTCTTAAGAATGCATGAACAGTACAGACTGAGCACCAGAAGCTTAAAGAATTGAACGGCTATTTGAACTGCTGCTAAGGGCAAGCAACAGGGAACTTGCCATTTGAGTCTAATCAAGTTAACAGCCTGCTAAAGCAAAAACCTCAACATTCTTCAAAGGAATATCACAGAATCCCAAGTCTCCACAGTTTAACGTGCACAATTCCCAGGATGCAATTCATATCACATGATGTACAAAAACAAACAAACAAACAAAAACAACAAGAAAATGTGAGTCACTCTCAAAGAAAAAGGCAGTCAATCCGAAGATATCCCAAATGTTGGAATTATCACACTGTGGCAGTAAAGCAGCTATGAAAACAATGCTCAAAGAAGTAAAAAATATGCTTATAATGAATTGCCATAAAGGATATCTCATCTGAGAAATATAATGTATGAAAATAACCAAATGGAAATTTCTGAATCAAAAAACAATATCTGAAATTTTAAAATTTCCTGAATGGGCTTAATATCAGAATGGAATGGATAAATATGAAGATAGGTGAATAGAAATCACCCAGCTTAAAGAAGGAACTTGCTTGGCAGTCCAGTTGATGAGACTCCATGCTTCCAATGCAGGGGGACCAGGTTCTATCCCTGTGCAGGAAACTAGATCCTTCATACCACAACTAAGACCCAGCACAGCTAAATAAATAAATATTGAATAAAATAAAGACAAAGAAAAAAAAAGATTGGAAAAGAAGCCTCAGGGGCCTGTGGGACAACATCAAAAGGTCTAAAATACAGGTGAAGTGTGTATGTGTTCAGCTGTGTCCAACTCTCTATGACCCCATGAACTGTAGCCTGCCAGGCTCTTCTATCCATGAAATCTTCCAGACAGGAATACTGGAATGAGTTGCCATTTCCTTCTCCAGGGGATCTTCCCAACCCAAGGACTGAACCTGTGTCTCCTACGTTGGCAGGCAGATTCTGTATCGTCTGAGCCACCAGGAAAGCCCCCACACAGGTAATGTTGTTATTGTTCGGTAGCAGTCGTGTCCAGCTCTTTGCAACTCCATGTACTGTAGCACGCCAGGCCTCTCTGTCCCTCACCATCTCCCAAAGTTTGCCCAAGTTCATGTCCATTGCATTGGTGATGCCATCCAGCCATTTCATCCTCTGATGCCCTCTTCTCCTTCTGCCCTCAGTCTTTCCCAGCATCAGGGACTTGTAAGTAATATGAGTCCCCAAAAGTGGACTCATGGAGCAAAAAAATATTTGAAGACTCTAAAGTTGGCAACTTCCCATGTTTGGTAAAAGATAAAAGTTTACAAATTCCAAACTCTCAGCAAATACAAAATATCACCAAACTGAACTTTAAAAAGATTCTGCTGTTCAAAAGACATCACTAAGAATTCAAAAGGCAAGCTATATACTGGAACGATATATTTGCAGCACAGTTGTATGCAGAATATGTAAGGAACTCTTACAACTCCATTTTAAAAAGGTTACTAAAAAAGATGGGTGAAATATTTGAATAGACACTTAAAATATATGAATGGCTAACAAACAATGAAAAATGCTCACCATCACAGCCCACATGGAAGTACAAATTAAAACTACAGTGCAGTGCTATCTGCCACTAAGTAAAATTGCTAAAGGGGTAAAAGTGACAATACCAAATGTTAGTGAGACTTTGGTACAACTCTGCGATACTGTGATTCATAATAAGAAATATATTTTTGGTCTTCATCCCTGTCCCAAGCAAAGTTCCTAAAACCCTTGGAATTTCTTAAATGCTGAGAGATAAGGATTTCTTGATGAAAGTGAAAGAGGAGAGTGAAAAAGTCGGCTTAAAACCAACATTCAGAAAAGGAAGATCATGGCATCCAGTCCCATCGCTTCATGGCTGATAGGTGGGGAAACAATGGAAACAGTGAGAGACTTTATTTTTGAGGTCTTCAAAATCACTGCAGGTGGTAAGTGCAGCCATGAAATTAAAAGATGCTTGCTCCTTGGAAGAAAAGCTATGACCAACCTAGACAACATATTAAAAAGCAGAGATATTACTTTACTGACAAAGGTCTGTCTAGTCAAAGCTATGGTTTTTTCAGTAGTCATATATGGACGTGAGAGTTGGACTATAAAGAAAGCTGGGCACCAAAGAACTGATGCTTTTGAACTATGGTGTTGGAGAAGATTCTTGAGAGTCCCTTGGACTGCAAGGAGATCAAACGAGTCAATCCTAAAGGAAATCAGTCTTGAATATTCATTGGAAGGACTGATGCTGAAGCTCCAATACTTTGGCCATCTTATGTGAAGAACTGACTCATTAGAAAAGACCCTTATGCTGGGAAAGATTGAGGGCAGGAGAAGAAGGGGACGGCAGAGGATGAGATGGTTGGATGGCATCACCGACTTGATGGACATGAGTTTGAGCAAGCTCTGGGAGTTGGTGATGGACAGGGAAGCCTGGCATGCTGCAGTCCACGGGGTCACAAAGAGTCGGACATGACTGAGTGACTGGACTGAACTGTCTATGTTAATGAGGTGACTTTTAGAAATCTATAGATTGGTGCCCAGGGAACCAGATGAGAAGGTGGGAACTTTCAGGCCCATCTCCCATCCTCGAGGAGGCCAGGAGGCTGGATACTGAATTAGTCACTAGCAAGTGATGATCCGGTGTTTTCCTGAGGCTCAGACAGCAAAGAATCTGCCTGCAGTGCCAGAGACCTGGGTTTAATCCCTGGGTCAGAAAGATCCCCTGGAGAAGGAAATGGCAACCCACTCCAGTATTCTTGCCTGGGAAATCCTACGGACAGAGGAGCCTGGTGGGCTACAGTCCATGGGATCGCAAAGAGTGGAACATGACTGAGCGACTAAACCACCACCAACCACCACAAGAGATGTTTGAAGCAATGGTGCCAGGTAGCAGAGTTTCCATGAAAACCCAGAGATGAGTGACTGTGCTGGAAGTGACACACCTGAGGGGGCACGGAAGCTCTGTGCCCCTTCCCACGCACCTTGCCCTGTGCACCTCTGCATCCGGCTGTTCCTGAGATGTATCCTTTTATAGTAAGCCAGTGATCCAGTAAGTGAAATGTTTCCCTGAGTTCTATAAGCCCTATAAGAAATATAGGTCTTAACCCTACAAGGTCATTGTGGGAACCCCCACTTTAGAGCTGACCAGTCAGAAGCACAGAAGGACCTGGACTTGCATCTGAAGTGCAAGTGAGGCAGTCTTGTGGCACTGAACCTTAACCTTTGGAATGTGACCTGATATCTAGGTAGATAATGTCAGAGTTGAGTTACATTGTCATACACCCAGTGCGTTTTGCAGAATTGCTTCATGTGGGGAGGAAAAAACCAAAAAACTAATATCTAATGAGCAGAAGTACCAGAAGTGTTCTGTGAGTAATGGATAAAGAAAAATCCGGTACAAGCATGTTAGGATTGTACAATCCTGTACAATTTCTTAAGAAAATGAAAGTCCCCCATATGACACAGCAGTTTTATTCCTAGGTATTAGGTTGATGAAAAAATAATGGAAGTTTCAGACCACGAATTTTAAACATTATAACTAGGCTCAAACATATCTTTATTAATCAAAATTACAACCATTACAATCAACGCATTTTTTGCCAATGAGAAATAAGTTTGTTGGTCCCTGTAGCATAAAAATCCATGCTTTGGGATTCGATAAACCTTAGCATTTTTTTTGCCTCTTGCTGGTTGTGAAAGTGTTTTCCCTGCAGAAAGTTGTTGAGACGCTTGAAGAAGTGGTGGTCAGTTGGTGAGAGGTCAGGTGAATATGGCAGATGAGGCAAAACTTTGTAGCCAAATGTATTCAACTTTTGAAGTGTGTGTTGTGTGACCTGTGGTCAGGCATTGTCATAGAAAAGAATTGGGCCCATTCTGTTGATCAATGCTGGCTGCAGGCGTTGCAGTTTTTGGTGTATCTCACTGATTTGCTGAGCATACTTTTATGTAATGGTTTAGCTGGCATTCAGAAATGTAGTGGATCAGAAAGGCAACAGGCCAGCAGACAGTGACCATGACCTTCCTCTGGTTCAGGTTTGGCTCTCGGAAGTGCTTTGGAGCTTCTTCTCAGTCCAGCCACTGAAGTGGTCATCACTGGTTGTCATATAAAATTTGCATTTGTCGCATATTGCAGTCTGATCAAAAAAGGATTCGTTGTTGTTGCATAGACTAGGAGAGGGCAACACTTCAAAATAATGATTTTTTTTTTCATCCGTGGTCAGCTCATGAGGCACCCACTTAATTGAGCTTTTTCACCTTTCCAGTTTTCTTCAAATGCCTAACGACTTTAGAATGGTTGATGCTGAGTTCTTCTGTAACTTCTTGTGTATGTATAAGAGGATCAGCTTCGATGATGGCTCTCAGGTGGTCATTGTCAAATTCCGATGGCTGACCACTATGCTTCTTATCTACAAGGCTCTTGTCTCCTTTGCAAAACTTCTTGAACCACCACTGCAATGTACAGTTTCTGGGCCAGATGCGTTGTTGATGTTGCGAGTTGTCTCTGCTGCTTTACAGCCCGTTTTGAACTTGAATAAAAGTCGCTTGAATTTGCTTTTTGTCTAACATCATTTATATAGTCTAAAATAAATGTAAAATAAACAGCAAGTAATAAGCCATTATCAAGAAAACACAAAGTGAGAAATGTACATTAAAATGATGTATAACATAACCACATTTATTTAAGAATATATTCCAATACCAAGCAGCAAATTCAACAATACAAAACCACAATTGCTTTTGCACCAACCTACTATTTACCTAAGAAAGTTGTATACATACTTCCACTCCAAAATTTGTATGTAGTACCTTATTTGTAATAATAACCAAAACTAGAAACAGCCCGAATGCCCATCAATAACTGAATGAATGTGCAAAATGTGGTATATTCCTATGATGGGGTACTATTCAGCATTAAAAAGAGCTACTGGTACATGCAGTAACACAGATGAATTGCGAAGATATCTTGCTGAGTGAAAGCAGTCACATTTTTTTCCGCACATTTAAGTCTGCTCTATTTGCATAAGTCTAGAAAATACCAACTAATCTATAGTGACAGGAAACAGGTCAGTGATTTCTAGGAAACAAGGGTGGAGGCAAGTATGACTTGAAAAGGGGGTGCAAAGAGACTCGGGATGAGGAAAGTGTGTTCTGTATCCTTCTGTGTGGTTGTTTCACAGGTGTGTGATCTGCCAAACCTCATTGAATTAAATATTGTAAATATATGCAGCTTAACAGTTTATTTTACATAAATTGTATCTCAGTAAAGTTGTTTAGAAATAATTTTAGAAAGGAAGTACTTATTCCAGCTTGGGAGAGAGCAGTGTTTGTGTTCAATGTTTGCCAGGGAGGCATTCTGTCCTGTGATGTGCTGTTTCCAGAACTGCTCTGCGAATCCAGGCTCTCAGGCTGTACCATGGCTGTGTGTTGTCTGGCACAGCTCCCTGCATCTCAGTTTCCTCATCTGTTAAAATGCACACACCCCATCAGTTGGAATGCTTCTGGCTGATGGTAACAATATCAGATTGAAGTGACTTTACAAGTTGGGGTCCATTTTTTTTCATACAACATCAGTGCTGAGTCCTGAAGTCAGTGGTTTTGAGATGTTCCAGCAGCTCATTGCGTCAGGTTTCTGTGTTGAGGACTCCATGACTCCTACTGACAAGACGGCTGCACGGTTCTGAGCATCACATCCTCATAGAGCCATGTTCAGAAACAGGAAGACAGAGCTGGTGGGGTGCGCCTTTACTGCCCAGAGACACTCACTGGGAAACATTCTCCAGAAATCCCTTTGGCCAGAACCAGAAATACCAGTGATATAACCCAATAGCCATCACCAATCACACAAAAATACAGGGAGCTTGGGTTCAGGACAATCGGTGACAGTGAATGCTTGCCTAACTGGATACCACCCAACGAGTTGCTGAAGGGGTGAGTAGTAAGAAAGAGAATCAGCAAAGACAGGTTTTTCCAGGGACCTTAGGAAGGGAATAGGCTGAGGGCAAAGTGCAGAAAGTGTGGGTTGAGCATGTTAACAGAGGCAATAGCAATCAAGAGAAGGTGGGTAAAAATATGGGAGTGGGAAAGGAAATAACTGATGGGCCAGGGACATTGGTTTTGAGATAAGAGGGAGGGGGTGGAGAGGTTGGTGATGCTGAGAGTGGAGGAGACTGGAGTTCATTGATTAATTGACAGGCATATTCTGTATCCTGTGAATTCGTTTCTCAGAGTTGCTCTCTGCTTGTGCTTCATTGTGAGGGTGTTAGACTCTCTGATTTATGCTCAGTTCACCTCTGTCTTATCAGGCAAAGGCTACCATCTGTATAGATTGGTAACCATCTGGCTTCCATAGGATCGCTGCCCCAGATAGACCCTATGGGATGTTTTAGACATTGAAGGAAGGCACAGTCAAGGTGTGGCTTACTCCCAGGTCTATCAAAGTCTCTCTTTGAGCTCTGAAGCTCTTCTTTCAAGCTTTCATGGAGAAATTCATCCATTTCATCTCTTACGGTGTCTTTGAAAGACTCTCTGCATTTGCTTCTTGTGGAAACTATCAAACTGGAACATTGTGTCCCTAAACCACCTATTTTCGCTGTCAATGACAGGAGCCTTGTCAATGACAGTGTCCTGTACTTACCGTGTAAGCCTGCACTTCCCCGGCCTCCAGTGTCTGTCAGAAAAGATGATGAGCCCCTGGGGACAGGATGGCCTCTTGTTGGCCACTGATGGGGCACAGTGAGACAATTTAAACACTGATGTTTCCTGCATCCTGGACTGCCCCTTTCTGTCTTAGGAAGCATCAGTTGTCACTTTTGTGATGGCGGTGCCTATGTAAGCCATTTTTAAGATGTGATGACCTTCTAAGCCCGTGATTCACAGCCTCCAAGTGCCAAACAGACCCATAAGAGTGGCCCAGAGAGGACTCAGGCACGCCATCGCTAGAACTCAATTCCCTTGTCAAACAACTTCTGCTTCTGTTGTTCCCTGCCTTGACAAGTGCCAGCAACTCCCTACCATCTGCCGAGAATCAGAAACCAGCTTCTCCCTCTCCCACTGCCCCGTGTCCAATCTCTCATGACCCCCAAAACCGCAGTGACCCCTACTGCCACAGTAGTGACAGCCCCTAGCGCAGACTCTGGACCCAGATACTATCTGGCCACTAATGGTTGCCCAACATTGTGTGTTTTTAGCCCCTGCAGACTTTCCTGTCCTTATCTGTAGGATGACAAGGGTACCTCAGAGGATTAAGCTAAGCAATGCATATTGAGTGCTTAACCTTGTGCCAGGCACACAGTGGGCCCTCAGCGAGTGGCATCCTTGTAGCTGTGGCTTCCATCCAGGTCACTAAACCATTGCCACAGCCTCCCAGCCCACCTCCCTCCCTCCAGCATGTTTTTCTGGGTCCAGAAGGAAAATATGTTGATGGGACAGAGTCAGCCCATTTGGGCTTGACTCCTGGCTCTGTGACTCACTCAGTAACTCTGTGGCCTTGGGCAAGTAAGGTCCTTTTGGGGGGACTTTGTTTCTTGATCTTCAAAATGGGTACAATATAGTACCTTCCCCACAAAGTTGAAATGAGCTTATTCTTTAATGTGTTAGCATATTAGATGCAGAATATGCACATGTAGAAGATAAGGATGCGAATCATCAAACATCATTGTTGGACTCCCCACGCCCACCCCCACATAAAGCCCAGTAGTGTATCATAAAGGCCCATACCACCTCGAACCCCTCCTCTGTTGAGCCTCCTAGGTTGGCTCTTTATAAAATAAATCTGTATTTCTGACTTCCCAGGATAACATCATTGGTCATCGTTACAACAGACATGTGAAGGGGTGTAGCAGAGTAGGGTTAGGGCAGAGGGAAAGCAGGTTCGAAGAGACTTGAGTTTGAACCCTGGGTCAGGAAGAGCCCCTGGAGGAGGGCATGGCAACCCACTCTAGAAGTCTTGCCTGGAGAGTCCCATGGACAAAGAAGCCTGGAGGGCTACAGTCCATGGGGTCACAAAGGGCCGGACACAACTGAAGCAACTGAGCATGCCCACATGCATGCAGCTGGCATTTTTACAGTTGGGGCTCAAAAGGAAAAAGAGGCCGAGGAGGTCAGCTGAATGACCTGTCACTCTTCTAATCGCTCCCCGCGCCTGAACTCAGAGTGCTGAAACAGCCCGACTAAGGTAAGCACTTTTTTTTTAAGAAGTTGACTGGTAAACTGATGTTTTTTTAAATGTTGATGTCTTTATTTCTATATTTTTGGCTGCACTGGGTCTTCACTGCTGCATTCGCGCTGTCTCTAGTTGTGAATGGAGGCTAATTTTCGTTGCAGCGCACAGGCTGTAGGCAAATGGACTTCAGTAGCTGCAGCAAACGGGCTCAGTAGTTGTGGCTCATGGGGTTACTTGCTCCGCGGCATCGAACCCGTGTCCCCTGCATTGGCAGATGGACTGTTACCCACTAAACCACCAGAGGAGTCCGAGGCAAGTACTTTTATTATCTCTACTTTACAGGTAAGGAAATGGAGACTCAGAGGCATGGAGGAACTTCCTAAGATCACACAGCTTATAAATGGCAGGGCTGGGAATCAAAATCCAGCCATGTGGTTCCAGAACCCACGACCTCCACGCTGAACCAAAAGGCAAAGTGGTCCTCCAGGGGTCTGGCAGGGAGCAAGTCTCCAACCCCCTGCAGTAGAAGGGGTATAAACAACACAGATCCCCCCTCAGCTGCACAGGGGGAAACTTGCCACCAAGTAGGACTCCAGCCTGTCCTCCAACATGGAAATCCTTTTGTTCCTCTTGGAGTCATAGCCTGGAAAGCAACTCCCATTCTAAAATTATGTCTCCTCTGACACATGCAACCAAGTTTATCCATTTAATTAATACAACTTAGTTAAGTATTTTTTCTCCCTCCAACATATTCTAGCAATAAAGTCACATGCGTTCGTGCTAAGTAGCCTCAGTTATGTCTGACTCTTTTCAACTCTGGACTGTAGCCCGCCAGTCTCCTCTGTCCATGAGATTCTCCAGGCTAAAATACTGGAGTGGGTTGCCATGCCCTCCTCTAGAGAATCTGCCCAACCCAGGGATCGAACCTAAGTCTCCTGCGTTGCAGATGGAATCTTTACCGCTGAGACACCAGGGAAGCCCAATAAAATCATACATCCCCCCAAAGATATCAGCAAGAGTTTCTGGGCCAAGCCCACTTACCTACAGAGTTGCCAACAGCTCCTGGTGCAGATGAAAAGAAAGTTTCATTGCTTAATTTACTGCTCCCGACATCACTGGCCAGTGGAGTCTAAATGCTGATGTCATGTCTAATTAGTGGCGGCCTCTGCCCTGCTGGTCACAGTTTCCCGTCTGGCTGGTTTGTGCGCAGGGAGCAGTGTCATAGGGAGCGTCTTTATGAACCAGCTCCCCTGTGGAGAATCTCTCATTATGATTTAAGAAAACAAGCTTGTTGATGTTGTGTAGACAGTTCAGCAACATTCCCCCCAACAGGGCTGATAATTGTGACGCCCTTTCGGTGCATGGATGGGTTTGTCTGATGGTGATAACAGCAGACCCTGGAGAGCTAGAAATCAGAAACTCTTCTCTGCCTCTCTGTCCTGCACACCTTGTACGTAGATCTCCTCTCAGCTTGGGCTCCTCAAGGCCTCAAAAGCCAGTTGTCTACTTTGGGGTGAGTTTTGCTAAGGGTCAGAAATTCAGCTCAAACCACCAATGCAATCATTGTGCCCCCGGGTGCCATTTATTTATTTTAAACTTTTTAATCTTGTCTTGGGGTATAGCTGATGAACAATGCTGTGATGTGCATGCATGCTCAGTCATGTCCGATTCTTTGTGACCCCATGGACTGCAGCCCGCCAGCTCCTCTGTCCATGGGATTCTCCAGGCAAGGATACTGTGATAGTTTCAGGTGAACAGTGAAGGGACTCAGCCATACATACACATGTATCCATTCTCCCTCAAACTCCCCTCCCATCCAGGCTGCCACATGACACTGAGCAGAGTTCCCCATGATGCACAACAGGTCCCTGTTGGTTATCCATAAATAGAGCAGTGTGCCCTGGGTACCACTTACTGTCGTGAAATCGAACCCAGGAGAAAGGAAAACCGTTCAATACCTAAAGGATTAGAGCAGGTACAGGTATTCATTGGTACTGATAAATGTCACATGTGCTTTTGTTTAAAAAAGAAAAAGAGCAAGGGACTTGTTTGAATTCCTCAGTACTGGAGTTCCATTGAGCTTTGAAGAATTAAAGATTTTTAATTACAGTCTGAGAACATGAGTCAGGCAACGCCACTGTCTGCTAGAAGTGGCGGATAGCTGTATGATAAAGCAGATGCAGCAACACTTTAATGGTAGGACCTGGGTGGTGGGTATGTTTGTGTTAATTGCAAAGCCTTTACAATGTTTCGTTACATTTGAAATTTTTTTCATTTAAAAATATTGGAAAAAAAGGTATGTGTGCCCAATCTCCCTGTTGTGTCTGACTCTTTTCCATCCCATGGACTATAGACTGCCAGGCTTCTCTGTCCGTGGGACTTCCTAGGCAAGAATACTGGAGTGAATTGCTATTTCCTTCTCCAGGGGATCTTCCCAACTGAGGGATCAAACCTGGGGCTCCTGCATTCCAGGCAGAATCTTTACCACTGAGCAACCAGAGAAGCCCTGAGAAAAAAGGCATCAGAACTCAAATCGCTTTCACCCCGTTAAGGATCTTAACAGCTGTCAGTAGGCCTTTGTTGGGCAGCAGGCTCTGGGCTCAGAGCTTGACATCCACGTCCTGTTTCATTTTCATGAGAAAATGAAGCCATTGCTCTAGTACTCAGTGTACAGATGCAGAATCTGAGGCTTCAGATGGTAGCTTGTCCAGAGTCTGCAGATGGTGGATGTCAGAGCACATAATTAAACCCCAGAGTCCAACTTTCTCCCCATTTTGCCTTCCTGCCCACAACAAGAATAGGAACTGGCTGTACTGGAAGACCACCACCTGCCTCCCTGTCTTAGTCTGGGCTGATAGAACCAACAAGCACAGACTGGGTGGTTTAAACAAGAGACATTTAGTTCTCACAGTTCCAGAGGCTGGGAAGTCCCAGATCAAGATGCTGGCAGATCTGGAGTCTGCTAATTTGTGGATGGCCACCTTCTCATTTGGAGAAGGAAATGGCAACCCACTCCAGCATTCTTGCCTGGAAAATCCCATGGACAGAGGAGCCTGGCGAGCAACAGTTCATGGAGTCACAAAGAGTCAGTCAGACACGACTGAAGTGACTTAACATACACCTTCGCATTGGCCATAAAGAAGGCTGAATGCTGAAAAACTGATGCTTTCAAATTGTGGTGCTAAAGAAGACTCTTTACGAGTCCCTTGGGCAGCAGGGAGATCAAACCAGTCAGTCCTAAAGGAAATCAACCCTGAATGTTCATTGGAAGGACTGGTGCTGAAATTCCAATACTTTGGCCACCAGATGTGAAGAGCCAACTTGTTGGAAAAGACCCTGATGCTGGGAAAGATTGAAGGTGAAAGAAGAGGGTGGCAGAGGATGAGATGGTTGGATAGCATCACTGACTCAATGGACATGAATTTGAGCAATCTCCAGGAAATAGTGAAGGACAGGGAAGCCTGGTTTGCTGCAGTCCGTGGGGTCACAAAGAGTCGGACATGAATTAGCAACTGAACAACAATTGTCCTTTACCTTCCTTTTGAGACGTTAGTATCATGTAGAATCCCTCCGTATTCCAAAGGCACATCTGCACATCGTTTTACACACGAGGCTAGTGAGTTCATGACCTCCCTGAGGCCCATCCGCAGCTAGAGAAGCCCCAACCCCCTTTGCTCGTGACTGAATCCTCTCTAACTCACCACACATCTCTGTGTTCCAAACTTCCCCACCCTTGCTCCAATTGTTTCCTCTTTCTAGACTCCACTTCTCACATACTCACCAAAGCCACTGGAATGTAGATGCCCTGGGGATAGGACACCATCCCCTTCTCCACTGTATCTCCCTTTTCTAGTCCCGCTCCAGCCCAGAGGAGGTGCTCGAGAAGCGTTTTTCAAAAGTATTGATTTGCTTGTTTAGCTGCATCAGATCTTAGTTGCAGCATGCAAATTCTCAGTTGTGGCATGTGAACTCTTAATTGAAGCATGGGGGATCTAGTTCTGTGGCCAGGGATGGAACCCAGGCCCCCTGCATTGGCAGCAGGGAGTCTTGGCCACTGGACCACCAAGAAAGGCCCTGGAGCCATTTTTTGCCTGACAAATTCTAAAATATCCTTGTTGAGCCTTCCTATAGACTCTGGCAATAGAGTGGTGAGCATCGTAGCCATGGTCTCCATGCTTATGGAACTAGGAGAATGTATTGCTGCTGTGTAAAAAAATCACCCCAAAATGTGAAAGTAATGAACAAATTTTATTATCTCACATTTTCTGCAGATAGAGCGGCAGCTCTGCTGAGCGGTTCAGGCCCAGTCTGTCATGAAGTTGTTGTCAGACTATTGGCTGGGACAGCAATTATCTGAAAGCTGCAGAATCCACTTCCAAGCTCACTCATGTGACTCTTGCAGACTTCAACTCTTTGCTGGCAGTGGGTCAGAGGCCCTTGTCCTCAACACATGGGTCTCTCCATCAGCTGCCTAGGGGGTCCTTATGAGATGGTGGCTGGTGTCCCCTGAAGTAAGTGACCGAAGAGAATCTCCAGGACAGAAGCCTTAGTCTTTTAAAACCTAATCTTTTCTTATTAATATTTATTTATTTATTTGGCTGTGCTGGGTCTTATTTGCAGGATTTTTAGTTGCTGCTGCTAGGATCTAATTCCCTAACCAAGATTGTACCCAGCTCCCCTGCATTGGGAGCATGGAGTCTTAGCCACTGGACCACCGGGGCGTCCCTTAAAATCTAATCTTCAAGGTGGTCTACCACCACTTCTGCCACATGCTCTTGGTCATAGGATCCAATACTGGTATCAATACGTTGTGGGAAGAGGCCACACTGGGTCTGAATACCAGGAAGTGGAGGGTGTTGGGGCCCATCTTGGAGGCCGGCCGTCACAGTCAGGTGACAGTAATAAATAGCACACTCGTGAGTGGACAATTGCAAACTGAGGTGTGTGCTCCGAAAACACAGACCTTGGTTCTGTGAAAGTAATAAGAGGTCTAACTCAGACGCAGGTGGGGGTCAAGGATGGCACTTTGACATGGCCTCTGGGATGGCAGGACATGGTTAGTAAGAGCTGAGAAGAGGAAACAGGGCACCCCAGACTCTGGGTTCTTCATCTTGGCTGCCCTTTGGGTTTTTTTACGTTTCCAGAGTGATTGTAACATGCAGCATTGTAACGTGAGAACCCCTGTTCTAGGCTGTGTGCTCAGTTCAGTCATGTCTGACTCTTTGCAACCCCATGGACTGTCGCCCACCAGGCTCCTCAGTCCATGAAATTCTCCCGGGAAGAGTACTGGAGTGGGTTGCCATTTCCTTTCCTAGGGGATCTTACTGACCCAGGGAGTCAACCCATGTCTCTTGTGTCTCCTGTACTGGCAGGCGGATTCTTTACCACTCAGCCACCTTTTCTAGGCCAGGGGACCAACTGATGTGACCAGAGAGAGCATGGGGCATTTGAAAGGCTGGGAGGCTGGAGGACAGAGAGGACGTGACATGAAATAGGGAGGAGAAGTGGGCAGATCCTGGACCACGTGGGTCCTCAGAGAACAGGAAGGTCGGTCTTGGGAGATGTGAGGATGGTACTGGGAAGTGAAATGATACAGTTTGCAGTTAGAAAAGGTCTCTGTGGCTCAGGTGGAAGTGGGCTGTGTGGGCAGCTCAGATGCCCAGGGAAACACCATTTGGGGATGTTCCGCAGTGGGCCCACCTGTGACACAGGATGAGGACTTGGTCAGAGACGTGGCTGCCTGAGTCTGGTATTCTGTGTCACCAATGCTCACGATCCAATCAAAATGCTTTATTTCACTAATGGGAAGCTGACTTCAGAGAGGTGATGGGGCTTGTTCAAGGTAATTGAACAATAGGAAAAAAACAGAAGGAAAGAGAATCCAAGTGGGCCCTGAGAATCCAGGGCTGTGGTCTATGTGATCAAGAAGACCAGAGGAGGGTGGGGGGAAGAAAATGATGACTAGAATATCAGGCTAGGCTAAAAGGCACATCACGCTCCTCAGTGAGAAGATCAAAAGGTCACCAGTAACTTGACAAGTAGATGGTGTAATTATAAAGCTGTCCTAAATGGCATCTGGGGTCAGCCCCATGACCCATCCCTCTATTCTTGGCACAGACTCTGGGGGAGGGCTGGGGAAGAGCTTTCAGCCTTCCTGACCCTCTGGGGAGGATGCTGCTCCACGCCCTACTTCTCTTTTCTGCAGTGGAACCTGTGGCTTCCTTTCCAAAACAAATGAAGCCTGTGACAGCCTGTCCCACCTCTGTGGTCACATGCTAAAAGGCTATTTGCAGCACCCCACTTTTATCCACATATTAAACAGAAGGGGCCCTTCCCTTTCCCATTGTTAATGACCCCTTGTCTTTAAAGAGGTGGCTTTTCAATGTCTTTCTGGAGAAAAAGAGAAGGTGACTCACATCTCACAAGGCTGAAATCATTAGTTTCGGGAGCAAAAGCATGTAGATGTGGCTAAATGCTTCACAGTTATTCCCTCTAGGCAATAATCTGTACATTTATCAGGAAAGAAGCAGATAAGGAACAAAGAGACCAGAGACACATATTACCATTATGTCCTGGGTTAGACAAATCATTAAGTGGGTGCTAAGTTTACTGAAAAAAATGTATAATTCTGGAATGTTAGAGCTAGGATGGCCCTGTAAGAAAATCTAGTCTAGCAGTGGCCAGGAAGAGGCTTTCTTTCTGTCACCTTCCCTTTCACACCCATGCCAGGCTTTTATTCCTACCAGGGGTGATCCTGTGACTCATTTTAACTACATGGAATATGACAGAAGTAATAGCATATCAGTATGGATCCAAGCCTCCAGAAAATGTGGCAGTTTTGTGCGTGTGCGAATACAGCCACCACATAAAAATCCCAAGTCACATGAAAAGACCATGTGAGGAGAGAGAGAAGTACCAGCCCTCCAGCCATCCCCTCCAAGGCACCAGACTGTGGGTGAGGCCATCTTGTCACAATCACTGTAGCCCCTGCAGGAGGCCAGCTGAAGAGCCATCCAGCTGAGCACAGCCTCCCCACAGAATTGTGGAAGATACACAAGCAGATAATATGAATGCATTTTGCTGAGGAGGATAGGGAGGCCGAGAGAAGTTCAGTGAAAAGGTGCCTTGAAAAATTTAATCGAGATATTGGGTGGCACTGGTGTTAACAGGAGCCACTCCAAGCACAGGGACTATGACATGTAAAGGTCCTCTATCAGGCAGGAACCATGTCATTCAAGGAACACCGTGGGGACAGTGGCATTTGATGAGGCTGGCAGCATCCAGTGATTGGCCCAGGCATGGCCATGAGGGTTCATAAGCATCTTTGCCATAGACATCGTTGCCGTAGCCCTTTTCCCACAGATCTTTTTGCCATGTAACTAATTGGCTATAAGGCAATTTTGCTGTAAAAGGTAAAATAATGAAAAGTGAAAGAGGGACTTTAGCGGGGACATAATAAAACATGAGAAATGATTAACAAAAGTAGAAGACATTATTGTGAACTACAAAATACTTGAATACATTTAAAATATGTGTGGGTTCATGGCAACAGCATGCAAAAAAGCTGATTTGATTTTGTGGTTGTACCAAAGACATTGTCTTCAGTGCCTTTTGTGCTTGGTGCTTTTTTTTGCTTCTTGATTTGTTTCCTCATTCAGGATGCACTTTTTCACTAACATGCCTCCCTTGATTGAGAGGTGTTAATTTCCCAATACCAGGGTGTGTAATTGTAACTGAGATTTATAATGTGTCAGGAAAACCTTACAACTTTGTGTTTTTGACTCACTGTCACACGTCCATCCGTAGGTTTCCAAAGTTCTGTGGGACATGTGGGTTCAACTCTGAACCTTCAAGGCCCTCAGCCTCTTTCTCCTTCAATGTAGTGCATTTCAAAATAAGAAAACAATTCTTGAGCACATCCTCATCATCTTTCGGCTTGAGAAAGCCATCAATAACATCACTGACTGGAAGAAGTGCTAGCAAACTCCAACCAGTTGAAAACCAAACTGTCAAAACACACTGTCAACCGATTATTTTCTCTTTTGTGGCAAAATTGCCTTTTCGTTATGTGGCGAAACGTCTGCAGCAAAAATGCCTGAGGCAAAGATGTCTATGGCAAAGAAGCTTAGGCTGAAATTACCAGACGTGGGGCACGCGAACCGGTTCTAGCCAATGATGTGTAAGGGGGAGCCTGCAGGGACTCTGGGGAAAGACTTTCCTCTCAGGTTAAAAGAAGAATTTGTGCTCAAAGAATCCCTCCTTCCCTCCCTGCCTGCTTTTGGGTATCATGAGGTTGTGGCACTTGAGCAACCCATGGAGGAAGATAGAACAAAACAAAAATTGCGGGGAAACTGTCCTAGAGTCTGTGTGGACATCATCAAAGGGCTGAATGAAGCAACTCTGAAACACTTACACCCAGGCTGCTCATTCAAGGACAGGATAAATGTCCTTGCTCTTTGGGCCACTTTTAGACCGGCATTCTGTGACATGCAGCCCCAGACTGTTGCACCTTTTTTTCAGAAGAGAATTGGAGGGTCAGCCAAGGGGGCTGGATGACCACACCAAAGCTGGGGTGCTTGACTACCAAGCCAACGCCCTCAGCAACCCTCCAGCTCAGAAAGGCCCATGACCTGAACTTGGTCCAGGGAGAGAGGAGCCTTCTCAGGGTCCCAGGGTCATGTGTGTCTGGCCTCTGCACACTCCAGCATCTCTTAGCCCACAAATGTGCTGTGTTTCGGTGATGCCCTGCCTCATCCCTTGTTTGAGTTTTTGTGAACTGTTCTAGCAAACGCTGTGGAACCCCAGAAAGTGGTCATGGGAACCTTTGATTTGCAGCCAAGTTAGAAGATGTTACGGTTAACCTGGGGACCTACCACTCGTGGTTGGTGTCTGAAGTTGGTGGGGGCCCTGGTGGGATGGATCCTCGAACCAGCAGGGTCTACACTAACTCTGACTCATGTCGAAAGTGGATTGTAGCATACTTGGCTGATGTTGCAGAGAACTGCCTGATGTGTGAAAACCCCACAAATGTGGTGTTAGCAGTGAAGTGTGGCTATAGTGACGGAGCAGGGGAGAAACACAGGCGTGTTTTTCCCAGAAGCCTCCTCTTTATCACAGTCCACTTCTCTGGTCTCCAAACGTTCATTTCCTCATCTATAAAATATCAGGGACTTCCCTGGCGGTCCAGTGGCTAAGATTCCGAGCTCCCAAAACAGGGAGCCCAGGTATAATCTCTGGTTGGGGATCTAGAACCCACATGCTGCCACTAAGTCCTGGCACAGTTAAATAAATAAATAAAAGTAAATGTTTTTGAAAATATGAGTAATCAGAGCCACTTCATAGGGTTATAATCAAAATCAAAGACATTAATAAACCTGGAAGCATTTTGAAAACAGTTTATTAAATATTATGTGTGATTCTGTGAATTACTTAAGAGCAAAGACCATTTCACCTATTACTCAGCCATTAAAAAGAACACATTTAAATCAGTTCTACTGAGGTGGACAAAACTGGAGCCTATTATACAGAGTGAAGTAAGCCAGAAGGAAAAACAATACAGTATACTAACGCATATATATGGAATTTAGAAAGATGGTAACGATAACCCTGTATGCAAGACAGCAAAAGAGACACAGATATATAGAACAGTCTTTTGGACTCTATGGGAGAGGGCGAGGGTGGGATGATATGGGAGAACGGCATTGAAACATGTAAATTATCATATGTGAAATCAATCGCCAGCCCAAGTTTGATGCTTGATACAGGGTGCTCAGGGCTGGTGCACCGGGATGACCCAGAGAGATAGAATCGGGAGGGAGGTGGGAGGGGGGTTCTGGAAGGGGAACACATGTATACCCATGGTGGATTCATGTCAATGTATGGCGAAACCAACACGATAATGTAAAGAGAAAAAATAAAGAAAATTTTAAAAATAAATAAATAAAAAATTTTAATATCAAGTTCTTACCAAAAAGAATTGGTGCAGGCTAAGGTACTTGATAAACGTTTGTTAATTAAATGAATAGTTGATATTGGAAAAAAGTGAAAGTGTTAGTCGCTCAGTTGTGACTGTGTTAGTCTGACTCTTTGCGACCCCATGGACTGTAGCCTGCCAGTCTCCTCTGTCCATGGGATTCTCCAGGCAAGAACACTGGAGTGGGTTGCCATTTCCTACTCCAGGAGATCTTCCCCACCCAGGGATCAAACCTGGGTCTCCTGCATTGCTGGTGTATTCTTTACTCTCTGGAGTTGATATTTGGTGAGCTCTTATTAGAGGTTATCTCATTTAACACTTACGTCCCCTTAATAGGTAGACTTTTTATTTTCTTTATGCTACTGGGGATCTCAGTTCCTAGTTCATAAGGCATTCTGGATCCCTCTTGATAACACTATATGGAGAACTGCCTCACTCTTTTCATGGTTGCCCAGCACTCCATGACTCGGCTTCCATGTCATTTGATGATATTTATGTTGTATCCAGTTGTTTGTTATTACAGACGATGCTTCCATGCACTCTTTGGATCATCCATCTTCGCTTGATGTCAAAATATCTACAGGAAACCAGTTCCCAGTCATGGAAATGCTGGGTCCATGGCTAAGTGTGTTTTTAATTTCAGTAGATAGAGCCAGAGATCAAATTGCCAACATCTGTCAGATCAGAGACAGCAAAGGAGTTCCAGAAAGACATCTACTTCTGCTTTATTGACTACGCCAAAGCCTTTGACTGTGTGGATCACAAAAAACTGTGGGAAATTCTTCAAGATATAGGAATACCAGACAACCTTACCTGCCTCCTGAGAAATCCTACACAAGTCAAGAAGCACTGGTTCCAAATTGGGAAAGGAGTTCATCAAGGGTGTATATTGTCACCCTGCTTATTTAACTTATGTGCAGAGTACATCATGTGAAATGCCAGGCTGGATGAAGCACAAACTGGAATCAGGATTGCCGAGAGAAATATCAATAACCTCAGATTTGCAGATGACACCACCCTTTTGGCAGAAAGCAAAGAAGAGCTAAAGAGCCTCTTGATGAAAGAAGAGAGTGAAAAAGTTGGCTTAAAACTCAACATTCAGAAAACTAAGATGATGGCATCCAGTCCCATCACTTCATGGCAAATAGATGGGGAAACAATGACAGACTTTATTTTGGGGAGGCTCCAAAATCACTGCAAATGGTGATTGCAGCCATGAAATGAAAAGATGCTTGATCCTTGGAAGAAAAGCTATGACCAACCTAGATAGCATATTAAAAAGCAGAGACATTACTTTGTCAACAAAGGTCCATCTAGTCAAAGCTGTGATTTTTCCCGTGGTCATGTATGGATGTGAGAGTTGGACTATAAAGAAAGCTGAGCACCAAAGAATTGATGCTTTTGAAATGTGGTGTTGGAGAAGACTCTTGAGAGTCCATTGACTGCAAGGAGATCAAACGAGCCAATCCTAAAGGAAATCAGTTCTGAATATTCATTGGAAGGACTGATACTGAAGCTGAAACTCCAGTACTTTGGCCACCTGATGCAAAGAACTGATTCATTAGAAAACACCCTGATGCTGGGAAAGATTGAAGGCAGGAGGAGAAGGGGACGACAGAGGATGAGATGGTTGGGTGGCATCCCCGACTCAATGCGTATGAGTTTGAGCAAGTTCCGGGAGTTGGTAATGGACAGAGAAGCCTGGCTGGCTGCAGTTCATGGGTCGCAAAGAGTCGGACATGACTGAGCGACTGAACTGAACTGAACTGAACTGAGATAGCATCATCCAAGACAACATTACAACTCACTCTCTCCCCAGAATATGTAAGCGTCTCTGAGACAGGATCCACTCGACTCCATTTACTGATGCGTGGATCCTACTTGTTCCTTTGAGATTCCACAGACATTCCCTTGGCCCCTGCTAAGTATCTACCTCTACTTGGGTCCTCGAACACAAGTTATTAACCAGGACTATGAGGCTGGCTGGCCTTTAAAAGTTATCTATTGAATAAAATATCATTTGGGTAGTATAAATAATGCATGCTCCTATAAGTGATTGAATAGGCCTCCTAACAGTGAAAGGACATGTTTATGACCTAATATTAAATAGCAAATCCAGCATACAAAGAGTGCACCTTAAAGTCGGGTCTTTTTCAGCATTCCTGGGATCTAGTTAAGGATACAGTTGCCAGGACACCAGTCCTGCTGGCCTGACTCAGTAGACTTGGGATAGGACCAGGGCAAAACAATCTGTATTTTTAGCAAGCTCACCAAGAGATGCTGTGCATTCTTAAAATGTTATATATTCACTATAATCTCACATATGATCAAAGAATAAAAATGGGGCTCATCAAAGAGAATAGTGCTTGTCTCTGACTGAAGTGAGTCTGAGGTTAGCTTCTTTTCTGTGCTTTGCTGTGTTTTCCAAATTTTCCAGCTCAGAAAACAAAGATACTCTAAAAATCTATACTCCTTCTTCCTCCCTCCATCTACTCCTTCCTTCCTTCTTGAATTAGCCCAGACTGAAGGAGCCTAGAGGGACATGAAACTTGGTTACAGCACTTAATCTGGAATGGATGGGTTTGTGCTAGAAAGCATCATCGAATTATCAAAACTTAAATGAGGTCTCTGGATGAGAGGTGTGTGGGAATTCTCTGTTACAATTATGCAACTTTTATGTAAGTTGAAAACTCTGCGACTTTATGAAAGCATCTCACCATCATCTTGGTGAGATAATAAAACTTTTCTGTTGCTTGAATTACAAAGCATCGTAATATGCCTCTTAGCACTTAAAAAATAATTCTAATATGGGTCTTTCTGGAGTACCTTATCGATGGATGTCCATGCCCCTTCTGCCATAAAACATGTTTATCAAAGTTAGGAGATGAACATTGATACAGTACTATTATCTAATCCATGGATCAATTTTCCCAATAATATCTTTTACATAAAAATATTTTTAACTGTATTTTCTTACTGTGGATCCAATTCAGGATTATGTATTGCATTTGGTGGGCAAGTCTCATTAATCTCCTTCCTTCTAGAATGTTCTGCAGCCTTTCTTTGCCTTTCAAGATCTTGATGTTTTTTCAGAGTACAAGCCAATTATGAATTTTTCTCCATTTGGGTTTGCCTGATGTTTTCTCATCACGAAACTCAGGTTATACGTCTTTGGCAGGAATGTCCCAGCTTGATCTTGTGTTTTTCTTTGCATGTCAGAGGAGGAGGCTCACAGTGTGGTCTGTCTCTTTCTGAAGTCCTTAACTTTGATCATTCAATTAAGGCGGTGCCCGCAGGCTTTCTCCCCTGTCAAGTGGCTACTCCTGCCTTTGTAATCAACCAGGAATCAGTGGGGAGCCATTCTGACACCACGTGACTCTCATGTTCCTCATCAAACTTTCACTCTTTAATTTTAGCTTCCATTGACGATTCTTCACTGAAACAAGTACTGTAATAGTTGCCGAATCTCATAGCATTGTTCAGAATATGAAAAGTAAGTGTGTATCAAAGGATCTTGACCTACTAGTTATATTTCAAGGGAAATCATGTTATATGTCAATTCTATCTCAATAAAGCTGGGGGTAGGGAGAGAGAAAATATCTCAAGGAAGTAATGTAAGATGTGAACAAAGATATGAGTACAAAGGTTTTCATGGCAACATTGCTAGTAAGAGCAAAAAATGGAAAGTGAAGCACTGTAGTAAATTGATACCAAGAAATATGAGGCACTCATTTAAAGCAAGATTTTGAAGAAATTGTCCCCATTGATTGCCAAGTTGTAGAAGGTCAAGTATCAAACTACATTTGGCTAAAAGGAATTTGATATCCTGATTTGGATCCTAGAATAGAAAAAGGATGTCATCCCTTATAAGCAGAATCTAAAAAGAAAAGGTACAAATGAACTTGTTTACAAAACAGCAACAGACTCACAAACTTAGAAAAAAATTTAAGATTGCCAGCAGGGAAGGATTGGGAGAAGGGATAGTTAGGGAGTTGGGGATGGACATGTACACACCACTGTATTTAAAATGGATGACCAACAAAGTCCTCCTGTATAGCTCAGGGAACTCTGCTCAGTGTCATGTGGCAGCCTGGACGGGAGGGGAGTTTGGGGGTGAATGGATACATGTATATGTATGGCTGAGTCCTCTTAGCTGTACACGTAAAACTATCACAACATTGCTAATCAGCTATATTCCAGTATAAAATAAAAAGTTTTAAAAAATGAAAAAAAAAAGGATGTCAGTGGGAAAGCTAGTGAAATTCAAATTAAGTCAGTAGCTAAGTTAATGGCAATGTTCTGATATTAAATTCTTGGTTTTAATAAATGCTTCATGGTACGTGTGTGAGTTAGTCATTCAGTCACTTCCAACTCTTGCTACCCCATGAACTGTACCTGCCAGGCTCCTCTGCCCATGGAGTTCTCCAGGCAAGGATATTGGAGGTTGCCATGTCCTCCTCTCGGGGATCTTCCTGACACAGGGATGGAACTCGTATCTCCTCCATTGCAGTAAGATTCTTTACCATTCATGGTATGTAGGATATTAATATTAGGGGGAATTGGGTCTGGGCTATACCAGATCTCTTTCTATTATCTTAGCAACCTTCCTGCAAGTCTAAAATTGTTCCAAAATAAAAACTCCATTTAAAAAATTGACTTGGGAGTGATGGATCTGTTCATTATCTTACTTGTGGTGATGGTTTCATGAGTGGATACAATTGTCAAAACATTTTAAATTATACACATTAAATATGAGCAGCTTATTGTATGTCAATTATACCTTGATCAAGCTTCATTTTTTTTTAACAAAAACGTTCTTTGATAAACTCTCAATTATGTTCAAATACAAATATATTATGGAAATATATCACAATGGCTTTGGGGGGGGGTGGGCTTCTCTGATAGCTCAGTGGTAAAGAATCTGCCTGCTGACGCAGAAGACACGGGTTCAATCTCTGATCCTACACGCTGAGGAGCAACTAAGCCCGTGCATCACAGCTGTTGGGCCTGTGCTCTAGAGCCCGGGAATCGCAACTACTGAGCCCACGCGCTGCAACTACTGAGGCCTGTGTGCCCTGGAGCCTGTGCTCCGCGACTAGAGAGCAGCCCCTGCTCTCTGCAGCGAGAGAAAAGCCTGTGCAGCAGTGAAGACTCAGCACAGCCAAATAAATAAATAAAATGATTTTTTTAAAAAAGAAATCTTAGTGCTAAAGCAACTATAATCCAATGAAGATTTTTACAAAAAACGGTATTAGTGTCTCTGTAGCTAGTGGGATGATAGTTCAGTCGCTCAGTCGGGTCCGTCTCTTTGCGACCCCATGGACTGCAGCACATCAGACCTCCCTGTCCATCACCAGCCCCCAGAGCTTATTCAAACTCATATCCATTGAGTCAGTGATGCCATCCAACCATCTCATCCTCCGTCACCCCCTTTCTCCTCCTGCCCTCAGTCTTTCCCAGCATCAGGGTCTTTTCCAGTGAGTCAGCTCTTCACATCAGATGGCCGAAATATTGGAGCTTCAGCTTCAGCATGACTGTCATTTTATAATTTGCTCTGGTTTGCAAGTTTCTTATAGTGGACATGCAAGACTTGAATAAACAGAAGGAACCACTATTTTCACACAGGGTGATTTGTCATGATAGAGCTTTTTTTCCCTGTCTGTGAAGCAGCTGGCTCCTGGTAAGAGCTAATGCCATTTCCCACCTTCGCTCATTAAGACAATAAATAAGGCAAATAAGTAAAACCTGAAGCTAGAAGAAAACCTCTTGCAGCCAAGGCTCCTCGGCTGGTAATAAAGAGCCTGAAAATGTGCACCAAGAATGATGGAGATCTCAGAACAGTGGTCCTCAAAGCTGTGTGCGTATGTGTGGGTTGGGAATGCTTGTGAAAATGCTGGGGTGTGTGTGTGGGGGGTGTGTGTGGGTGTGGGTGTGTGTGTGTGTGTGTGGGTGGGTGTGGGTGTGTGTTGGGTTTGCTTGTGAAAATGCAGACCTCCCAGCCCCCACCAGCAGCAACAGTGACTCAGTGGGTCTGGGATGGGGATGGGGTGACCGGGGATGTTTGCCCAGCAGCTCAGGTGATCTGACCCAGGTGATGGAGATCAAGGCTCAGCCCCGGGGGCTGAGAGGCTGGCTGAGAGTTCGCCCGAGGGTCGGCCCGGGGCCCACCAGGTGTGGACCATATTAACCCGCCCAGGTTAAAGCCCACGTGACCCCCCCCCAGTGCCTCATGGCTGGGCCTTTCCAGATCTCCTGCAGACCTGGGAGGATGTCCTGGGAAGCCAGAGAGGTGAGTAGCTCCCCTCCATCCACAGGGGGACAGGGGTGGGGCCCGGACAGCTCCATGAGCCTCAAACTGTGTCTGTAACCCTGGGAACCTTGCCTTGGGCCAGGTCTCTGGGTTTTCATGCCACTTTGGGATGCCACTCACTGCCGGAGGGTCGGGAGGAGGGGACGCCAGGCATGGGGGGCGAGGGGCAGAGGCAGAATGGCCGAGGGGATGAGGGCCAGCCTGTGTTAGTGACAGGGAAGCAGAGGAGCACCCCAGGGACAGGCAGGAACAGCAAGGCCGGGAGAGGGGGAGGGAGCGGAGAACATGTGTCAGACAAGGCCTGATAATCCACAAGCTTCATGCCCTGGGCATTGTTCTTGGAGAGAAAGGAGAGCCGCAGCCTGGTCCCTTTGTCCCCTCTGCTAGCTGCGACCTAATTAGGAAGCAGCTGAGACAGCTGCTGGGCACAGCCGCCACCTCCCAGGTAATAATTCAGCCCCGGAGACACTGACTTCTAAGTCCCCGGCTCCTGCGACACCTGGGTCTCCACCTCCCTCCAGTGACTCTCTGGAAAGTCACTTTGACCTGGAGGTCCTCTCAGGAGGAACCTGAGGCTTTGTGCAGGAATTCCAGCTGGGGAGGGGGTGAGGCCCCGGGCAGGCAGCCACGGAGAAGGGGGTGGCTTGCCCTTCATCTGTAGAGTGGAGGTGGGCACCGAGAATCCAGATAAAAGAGGTTTTCTGGGAAATTCCCCAGTGGTCCAGTGGTTAAGACCCCACCCTCCAATGCAAGGGGGAGGCGTGTATTCAATCCCTGGTTGGGGAACTAAGATCCTGCATGCCACAGGGTGTGGTTAAAATTTTTTTTTTTTCTTATTGTTTTTGCCATACATTGTCATGATATCACCATGGGTTTACATATGCTTCCCCTCCGGGTCCCCCCTCCCTCCTCCCTCCCCCCTGGGAAATCTCGCTGCACCAGTCCCGAGCATCAATCCTGGGCTGGCGATTGATTAGACACATGACAATGGTTAAAAATTAAAAACCGATAAGCAACTGACCATCAAAATAGAGCTTGACAGAAAAGAGCTGCCTGAAGATGGGGTTCCAAGCCCAGACTTGGAGGTCAGGGAGGGCCTCCTGGAGCAGGGTGGACAAGCAGGGTTTGGCCCCTCAAAGCCAGAAATCAAGTGTGTTTGCTGGCCAAGGAAGCAGCTTTAGCTCCGTGACCCTTTGGGGAATGAGAGCAGGTGGAAGTAGGAAGAATCCTCAAAGGCGCTGGTTCTCAAAGCATGGTCCCTGGAGCCACAGCTGCCTCACCCAGGAGATGTTAGAAATGCCCATTCGCTTCCCAGGTGGCACTAGTGGTAAAGAGCCCGCCTGCCAATGCAGGAGTCACGAGAGACGCGGATTCGATCCCTGGGTCAGGAAGATCCCCTTGAGAAGGGTATAGCAACCTACTCCAAAATTCTTGCCTGGAGAATCCCCTGAACAGAGAAGCCTGGCAGGCTACAGTCCATGGGGCCGCAAAGAGGCAGACACAACTGAAGTGACTTAGCACACACACAGGGCCCCACTCAGACCTCCTGACAAACAGGGCGCAGCCCAGAGATCTGGATTTTCAACACTCTCCAGGTGATATTGATGCACAGGAACATCTGAGAAGCCGTGTCCTATCGTTACCTAGCAACTAAAATATCACAACTCTGATAATCCCACCTGCCTGTCTAGACCACAGCAGGTCTGAGTGCTCTAGGCCTGCAGCTCTTACACTCGCAGGGCCTCTGTAAGAAAAGACTGCGCAATCACAGATGTAAAATAGTTTCTAGGTCTCGGAAGGGGCCTTTGCAAGTGAGGAAGGCTGAAATATCATTAGCTTCCTGTTGAATTTGCCTCCGGACTGACAGCTCCAAATGGCGGCGAGGGGGGAGGCAGATGCTGGAGGCAGAAAGCAGGGGACTCTCTAAACCACCCCTTCCCACAAGTAGGCCTGTGGTTTTTGCCCCAGTGGAGAAGCTCTGCATGGCTTATGTAGACGGCCAGGAAGAGGCCGGGCCGCTTGCTTACCAGGCGGTGGGGCACATCGTGCTAATTAAACAAAGCCCCCATCCTCGGTTTGATTCAGCAGGTCTGAAGCAGGGCCCAGGTTTGCCTCTCTAGCTTCCTGGAAGGCACAGCTACACATTTGCAGGGTTGCTGTTGTTGAGCCTCTCAGTTGTGCCCGACTCTGCAACCCCATGGACTGCAGCATGCCAGGTCTCCCTGTCCTTCACCATCTCCTGGAGTTTGCGCGTGTCCACGTCTATCGAGTCGATGATGGTATCTAACCATCTCGTCCTCTGTCACCCCCGTCTCCTCCTGCCCTCGGTCTTTCACAACATCAGGGTCTTTTCCAATGAGGGCCCTTCACATACAGGTGGCCAAAGTATTGGACATGCTATGGGTTTTCATACTCAGTTAACACAGATCCGAAGAGGGGGGTTAATAAACTCAGGTGGAGACTGAGCCGCCAAGGGGAACACCTTGCATCACCAGTCACGTGGGACACAGATCTGAATATGAAATCCCAGCCCCGCCGCCTTAGCCGTTTGCTCTCGGGCAGGTTGGTCCTTCTCTATAAAGTGGGTTCCTATTGCAGAGGGTCTGCCGCCCCGTAGGCTCTCGAATCTCAGTTCCTCCGACTTGGCCTAATGACTTACTCTGAGAAGGAGCAACTCCATGGATGAGACCCCAGTGCACCTGACGCTGCAAGGAGGGTTGAGGGCCCCTGTGGGTGACTGCACGGTGCGGGGGCACAGAACAGCGTGGAGAAGGCCTGAGAGCAAGGGATTAGGGCCAGTCAGCTCTGGTCCCAGCAGTGAGTGTCTGCCGCTTACTGATCACCTGAGCCTAACTTGTTGCTTTTCTAAGTCCCAGTTTCCTGTCTGTAAATGGGAGGGTATAAATTACTGATAAGAGTGGAAAGCATTGGACACCATGATCTTCTCAGCAGGTTGAACCCACTGCGCGTGCATGCAAAGTCACTTCAGTCGTGTCTGACCCCACGGACTGTAGCCCGCCAGGCTCCTCTGTCCATGGGAGTCTCCAGGCAAGAATACTGGCGTTTCCATGCCCTCCTCCAGGGGATCTGCCCAACCCAGGGATTGAACCTGTGTTTCTTACATCTCCTGCCTTGGCACGCGGGTTCTTTACCTAGCACCACCTAGGAGGCCCAGAACCC
>ML664186.1:6601668-6616455 GCA_007570785.1 Antilocapra americana
AACAGTGTAAGAGGGTTCCCTTCTCCAGCATTTATTATGGGTACACTTTAATCGTGGCCATTCTGAACTGTGTGAGGTGGTACCTCATTATGGTTTCAATTTGAATTCTTCTAATAATTAACAATGATGAGCATCTTTTCATGAGCGCACCATTTTTTTTTAAATGTCTCTTCTTGGGTAGTTTATCCCAGACCCTGTGGCTGTTGGAAGGTTTCTCGGGAACCAACGAGGTGGTGCAGGGTGTGGAGAGGAAATGAGCAAGAATCTGTCTGTTTTTGAGTTCAAGGGCAGAATCTGCTGGCTAACAAATGATTGTCATCTTCTGATCTGTGCAGTTCTATGCTAGGAGCATGACCCAAGTCTGTGTGTGTGTCCCTTTTATCTACATCTCTGGTTGGAGTGTGGTTTCCATCTAATGTTGCAGCCCTGTGGATGGTAGTCCACCAGGCTCCTCTGTCCAGGCAAGAATACTGGAGTGGGTTGCTATTCCCTTCTCCAGAGGATCTTCCTGACCCAGGGATTGAACCTGGCAAATGGGGTGAAACTCTTCCTCCTCCAAATGATTTTAAGGACTGGCACTGGAAAGGAGTAGACACCAAATTATGAGTCAATGTCCTTATTCTCCTGTCCTTGTGCAGATTTTGTTCATTTTCTTGGAGAAAGAAAGAAGAACATGAGCCTCTTTCTTTAAGATCAAACATCACATCCTCATAGCTGGCTTTTCAATAAATGGCTTATGGAGTGTGTTATAAGTCACTAAATCATATCTGACTCTTGTGTGACACCATGGACTGTAGCCGCCCACCCTCACACCCCCCAGGCCCCTCTGTCCATGGGATTTCCCAGGCAAGAATACTGGAGTGGGTTGCCATTTTCTTCTCCAGGGGATCTTCCTAGACCAAGGATTGAACCTGAGTCTCTTGCACTGGCCAGCAGATTCTTTACCACTGAGCCACTAGGGAAGCCCCTGTAAAGGCTGTGTGGCGTTCTGAGAACTTTGGCCTGTGGGTCACAGTCAGCCAACTGCAGTGCCTCAGTGTTTGGGGAGAGGTTCACAGGAGCAGCAGACAGGGCCCTGCCCTTAAGCTTGTCATCCCCTTGTGTGGATAAACAAAGCCCATGCGAGCAGCAGACCAGGACTGCAGTCTTGCACACTGACTAGCATCGACTTGTTAATTTGTCTGGGCCTCAGTTTGCCCATCCATCAAATGACCATGTTATGGGACTCATCCCTTTTCTCTTGTGTGATAGTTGTAAAAGCTAAATGAATTATTTTTTAAAAATTCTTCACTTAACAGTATTTGGGCTGTACAAGAACCTCTTACCCTTAGTCCCAACTTTGCCTGGAAAATGGTATCCTTTTCAGAATGAATCTATTTGTCCTGCAGCCAGCTTCCCTCCCTCCCTTCCTTCCTCCTCTTCCCTGTACACCCCATCTTTCGTAGCCAACAGACCCATCACTCCCCCCACCATGGTCAGGGTTCCTGCCCAGGTACCCTCCCGTGGACCCCCTGTGTAGCCAGACCCCTGTCTGCTGACCCCACTCTGTCTGAGAAGGCCCAGAGCCATGGACTGCAGAAACTGTCTGCTAAGGGCACTGCCAAGGACATCTGGGTTCCTCTGGCTCAGACCTCGAGACTGCTGCAGTTTTAACTAAATTGAGGTCACCAGTTCCCTCTCCCCATCATGGTCCTGCCCCTTCTGCCAGAGCCTCGGAGCAGATGGCGGTCGTTGTCTTTCCCTCTCCTCTGCCCCTTCCTAATTAACATGCCCCATCCTCCGCTGGGGCCTCTCTCAGCAGATGGTAAGTGACAACCCCTGTTCCGTGACAAACGTTTCTCCAGGGACAGGAGGGAGCTGGCGGTGGTTTCAAGGAGCACAGGGCAGATTTTGGAGACTCAAGGGAGGACGAGGTGAAAAGAATGGTAGCTCCTCCCCCATCCCCAGGTCCTGGCGAGTCCGCTGCCATGACTATGTGCATTTGGACCAGCCTGGTCCGAGCCTCCATCGCCTTTGGCTTGGATGCCGCAGTGGCCTCTCGTGTGTCAGCCTCCCTCCAGCCCATCCACTCTCCACAGCCAGGCTGGGCTTTGCAAAAGGCAAATTTGATGACCCAACTAGAATCCTCTGCGGGGTCTCTGCTGCATTGGAAATAAAGTCCACAACACTTGAAAGGGGCCACCACCCACAATCACACTCCATGCCTGCTCCATCTTCCCATGCAGAGAACCAGCTGCTTGTCATCCCCCCAGGCACCTCTTTCTAGCTCACCTTTCCCTAGAGGTCTCTGTGGAAATCACGGCCCCTTCCTTCTGTGACTTGAACCTTAAGTTTTGGGGTTTTTTTTTCCTTCAATTTTTTTTAATTTTCTTTACTTTATTGTGTTGGTTTTGCCATACACTGACATGAATCCGCCATGGGTATGCATATGTTCCCCCTCCAGAACCCCCCTCCCTCCTTCCTCCCGATTCCCTCTCCCTGGGTCATCCCAGTGCACCAGCCCTGAGCTTCAGACCTGGGCTGGCGATTGATTTCACATATGATAATTAACATTCTCCCAATGCCATTCTCCCATATCATCTCACCCTTGCCCTCTTCCACAGAGTCCACGAGACTGTTCTATACATCTGCGTTTCTTTTGCTGTCTTGCATGCAGGGTTCTCGTTACCATCTTTCTAAATTCCATATATATGCGTTAGTATACTGTATTGTTGTTTTTCCTTCCAGCTTACTTCACTCTGGATAATAGGCTCCAGTTCTGTCCACCTGAGTAGAACTGATTCAAATGAATTTTTTTAATGGCTGAGTAATATTCCATTGTGTATATGTACCACAGCTTTCTTATCCATTCATCAGTTGATGGGCATCTAGGTTGCTTCCATGTCCTGGCTATTGTAAACAATGTGGCGATGAACATTGGGGTACACGTGTCTCTTTCCATTCTGGTTTCCTCGGTGTGTATGCCCAGCAGTGGGATTGCTGGGTCATATGGCAGGTCTATTTGCAGTTTTTAAAGGAATCTCCACACTGTTCTCCATAGTGGCTGTACTAGTTTGCATTCCCACCAACAGTGTAAGAGGGTTCCCTTTTCTCCTCTCCAGCGTTTATTGCTTGTAGACTTTTGGATGGCAGCCATTCTGACTGGTGTAAAGTGGTACCTCATTGTGGTCTTGATTTGCATGTCTCTGATAATGAATGATGTTGAGCATCTTTTCATGTGTTTGTTAGCCATTTTTATGTCTTCTTTGGATAAATGTCTGTTAAGTTCTTTGGTTTTCCTTCAATTTTTAAAAACTTGAAGTATGGTTGATTTACAATGCACCAGTCTCTGCTGTATAGCAAAGTGACTCGGTTATATCCATACATTGTTTTTACTGTTCTTTATGGTTTGTCACAGGATGTTGAAGATAGTTCCCTGTGCTACCCAGTAGGACTTTGTTGTTTATCCATTCTAAATGTAATAGTTTGCATCTATCGACCCCAAACTCCCAGTCAATCCCTCTATCTCCCTCCTTCCTTCTTGGCCACCAGGAGGATGCTCTTTATGTCTGTGTGTCTGTTTCTGTTTTGTGTGGGTTCATTTGTGCCACATTTTGGATTCCACATATGTCGTTCAGTTGCCACATTATATCTGACTCGTTGTGACTCCATGGACTGCAGCACGCCAGGCTTCTCCATCCCTCACCACCTCCCAGGGTTCACCCAAGTTCATGTCCATTGAATCAGTGATGCCACACATAAGTGATATGATTCCACATATAAGTGACATCATATGATATTTATCTTTCTCTTTCTGACTTGCTTCACTTAGTATGGTCTCTAGTTGCACCCGTGTTGCTACAAATGGTATTTCATCTTTTATGGCTGAGTACTGTTCCATTGCCTGTATGTACCACATCTTTGTTATCCATTCATCTGTCAGTGGCCATCTAGGTTTCCGTGTTTTGGCCACTGTGAATAGTGCTGGGAAGAACATAGGGATACCTTTTGGAATTGTAGTTTTCTCTGGATATATGCCCCAGAGTGGGACTGCAGGATCATATGATAGCTCTAGATACTGCCTCTTCTAGAAAGTCTCCTCAATTCTATACTTTCCCTCTCTCCCAAGGCTGGGTTTGGTGATCTTGTGTTCCCATGGCCCTCAGCACGACTGTGTACAGAAGGGCTGCTGGCTGTTTGGCATCCTATTGCTGCTGTAACAAATTATTACTTGCTTAGTGGCTTAATGACACAAATTAATCGTCTTACAGTGCTGTAGTTCAGAAGCCTGCAATGGGTCTCGCTGGGCTAAAAATCAAGGTGTCAGCAGGGCCACATTCTTTGCAGAGGCTCCTTTGGTAGAATCCATTTCCTTGGTCTTCCCTGCTTCTAGTGACTACCCGCACTCCTTGGCTTGCGGCACCTTCCCACAAAGCCAGTAACAGCAGATTAGTCCCATCTCCCTCCCCTTCTCTATCTCCGTCTTCCAGTCTGAAGGATGCTGTGATGATGTTGGACCTACCCAGCTAATCTCCCCATCTTAGATCAACTGACGGGCATCCTTATTTCCGTCTGCATCCTTAACTCACCCTTGCCACATCGCAGAACAGACTCATATGTTCCAGAGATTGGGACGTGGACGTCTCTGGAGCCATTTTTCTGCCTGCCACTTGTTACTTTAATTTTTGCCAGCCTGGCTTGTGTAAAATGATATATCATTATGATTTTAATTTCAATTCATTAGAGGCATATTTAGGGCTTCCCCAGTGGATCAGCTGGTAAAGAACCCACCTGCCAATGCAGAAGACACAAGAGACACGGGTTTGATCCCTGGGTTGGGAAGATCCCTGGAGGAGGAAATGGCAACCCACTCCAGTATTCTTGCCTGGAGAGTCTGATGGACAGAAGAGCCTGACAGGGTCACAAAGAGCCAGGCATGACTGAGCAGGAATGCATGCATGCACAGAGGCATATTTACCTCTAAGGAGGCATCAGTACCATCCTCTTAAGTGTCATGAATATTGATATTTGTGGGGTGCCTTCCTCGCTTGGACCCCAAGTGAGAGGGACCCATGGAAAGAGCACTGAACTTGGAGTTGGCAGCCCTGGGTCTAACTTTGGCTCTGACTGTATTAGCTGTGTGGCTAAGGACATAGCCTTCCTTTCTGGGTCTCACTTCTCACCATACAGAGTGGTTTTTAAGTTAATTAAAAAAGTATCCAATGACTTTTACTTAAACCAGGGAAGATGAACAGGATCAAGTTGGGATCTTTTGAGGGAGATGAGCATAGAAGACAGAGGGGCCTGAGTGAAGGAATCTAGGATGAAAAAAATAGGAATCCAGGATGAGAGACCCAACAAAACAGGCCAGCCCATCTCTCTGGGTTTGGTTTTGTCTTGATTTTCTCATTGTGAAAGGATGAAGTTTTGTGATATCAGGAGACCCGCACAGTAGCACTTGTAGGTATGCACACAGACCTCAGTCAAAGGTGGCTCCTTCACTGTCCAAGCAGGGCTCTTGTTTGAGGTGTGGTTCCAAAGAAGCTCTCTTACCACAGCAGAGTAGGAAACAGCAGCTGTTTGGGGTTCCCCTCTCTGGGGTTCTTGGATGGAGAACCTAGTCCTCTGTAAGGGCTGCTGGGTGTAACTGGGGAGGGCGCATGTAATCCCATGGGATGTCCCATGGTGGGGCAAGTGGGAGATGAAGCCCAACCCATTACCCACCTGCCAAGTTTGAGCACATGAGCCGTGGAGCTGCCTCTGCCCGGGGGAGACACGCTGCTTTCTCATTTGCACACTTGTCACAGGCAACCAAAGCTCTCAGCGCATCTGGGGTATTGAGGGGCACATTTTCCCCCAGCGTCCAACAGAAACCTAGAAAGGAAGCAGGGACCCTAAAGCGCTATGGTTCTTCCTTTTTGGCCCCATGTAGCAATAGACACCCAGATACTGAAGTGCTTAAAAGTGAACTCCAGGGGTTTCCTGGTGGTCCAGTGGTTAAGAATCCACATTCCAACACAGGGGCCTCGGGTTCTATCCCTGGTTGGGGTACTAAGAGCCCACATGCAGGGGGGCCACCAAGCCCACGCACCACAGTTACCGAGGCCCACATGCCACAGTTAGAGAGTGCTTGCACCAGAACCAAAGGTCTCACGTGATAAAATGAAAATTCTGCCTGCCACAACTAAGACCCAACACAGAAAAACAAATAAATATTAACAATAAAGGGCTCCATTTATAACTCAGCTGCTTCCCATGGGAAATGGTAAATTCCCACAGTGACTCATGGGATTTCGGGGCACTCCTAAATTGCTTCCATGATAGCCTGCCCTGTTGGGTTTGTCCCTCATGGGTTGGGTGGGATGGCATGAAGGATGCAAAAGATTGGAAGATTGCATGGGAGGACCTAGCATGACCCCAACATGGCCCCTGGGGGGTCCCCAGGCAGAAGTACCCTTCCTCACCAGCCTCAGTGCCCTAAATAGTCCCTTTGCTCAAGGGGCCAGTGCATTGTGCTCTCCAGAAAACCTGTATTTCAGACTTGTCTTGATCAGCTTTGTTTCGGAGACCTACAATCTTCACTGGTGAACTTGATGTAATTAACTGCAAAGTGTGACATCACCTGGCCAGTGGCAAAGCCAGATCCCCTCAGGATGTGGTATTATTACTGTCCTTAACTGAAATCCATCTGTAAAGGTCTCCCAGGTAAGGCTGCCAGTGTGAATGTGTAGGTCAGCTTTCCCATCTGTAAAGCCAAAATGATGGATATCACGAAGACCATTTGTGAATGTTGGGAAACTAATCCACGTAAAGCACTTAGAAAAGTGCCCAGTACATAGTAAATGCTCAATAAATGGAGGTGTCTATGAAGGTGATAGGAGAGATCTAGAATATGGCTTTCTCTGCACAGAAACTTCAACTCAAGAAAACTAGAAACTTCAGGACTGGCAGCAGTGGTTGTTCCAATTTTTCAAGCAGCAGTGGCTTTTTAAAAATTGAGATACTTATAGAAAAATGCACAAATCTTAAAAGTATGGAGTTCAATGACAGATTCCCACATCTGTGTAACCCACACCCTTACCAAGACAGAATGTTGTCATCCCCAGAAAGATGGCTCACATCCTTTCCCAGCCAACCCCCCACCCCCAGCTGAATGGCTACCACTATTCCGATTTCTTTTGCTGTGGACTAGTCTTGCCACTCCTAGGACTTCATGTAACATACAGTGAAGTTGTGAAGAATCATACAATGTGTCCTGTTTTTGTGTTCAGCCATTTTCGCACAGCCTGTTTTCAGGTCCTTCCATGGTGTGAGATTTATCAGCAGTTCATTCTTTTCTTGGGCTTCCCAGGTGGTGCTAGCGATAAAGAACCCACCTGCCAATGCTGGAGTCATAAGAGATGTGGCTTTGATCTCCGGGTTGGGAAGATCCCCTGGAGAAGGGCATGGCAACCCACTCCAGGATTCTTGCCTGGAGAATCCCATGGACAGAGGAGCCTGGCGGGCTACAGTCCATGGGGTCACAGAGAGTCATACACATCAGGAGACTTTGCATGCATGAGTGTGTTCTTTTCTTGTTAGACATTGTTCCACTGTACGAATGTAGCATCATTTATGTATTCACCTGTTGTTGAGCATTTGGGTAATTCTTAGGTTTTGGCTACAATGAATAAAGTTGCTGTCACCATTCCTGTACAAGGCTTTTTTTTTTGATACATATTTTCATTTATTTTGTGAGTGAAATCTCTGGATTATAGAGAAGGTTTATGCTTAACATTATAAGAAACAGTTATTCTGGTTGTACCATTTTACACATCTCCACTGTGTATAGGAGTTTATTGGCTTTACATTGTTGACAATATGAAGTTGACAGTCTTCAATTTTAGCCATTATGATGACGTGTAGTGGTCTCTCATTGATTTCAAATTGCATTTCCTTGCAACAAATGACATTGAGTGCTTTTTTGTGTACTTATTGGATGTTCCTATATCTTCATAAAGGAAATTCATTTTTATTTTGTTATCGTCTTTTCATTGAGATATAAAATTCATTTCTGTATTCTGGCTACAAGTCCTTTGTCAGCTGTACATAATTTTTTTTTCTCCTAACCAGTGGCTTTTAGTTTTCTTAGTGATATCCATTTTACAGAATTTTTTTGATGAAATATATTTTAACATTTAAAAACTTGTATGATAATTTCTGTGCCTTGTCTAAGAAACTTTTATCCAAGATCACTAAGAGGTACTCCTATGTTTTCTAGAATCTTTATACTTACAGCAGTAATTAGAATTTTGATCCCTCTTGTTCTAAGTTTTGTCTGTGAAATGACAGATGGATCAAAGTTTTTTGTTTTTCTGTATGGATATCTATCTAATTGTTCCAAACATCAGTTGATGAAAAGATTTTCATTTTTCCATTAAATTGTTTTGGCAAATTTTAAAGAAATGGGATTGACTTTATAGATGTGAATCTATTTCAAGACTTTCTGTTCTGTTCCATTGTTCTATTTGTCTGTCTTTAAGTCAAAGCCATACTTCTTTTCCAAAACTGTTTTTGGAAAACATTTGCATTCTCATATAAATCTTACATTCCCTATGTCAATTTCTAACAAAAAATACCCCCACTGAAATTTTTATTGAGGTTGTGTTAAATCTGTAGGTCAATTTGAAAAGAACTGATACTTTAACACTGAATTTTCTAGTATGTGAACATAATATATCTCTTCATGTATTTAGATTACTTTCTCTGAGTGATGTTTTGTTAGTTTTAGTGAGGTTTTATATATTTGTTGAAATTCATCCTTATGTATTTTATGTTTTTTGATATTTTAAAATTTCATTTTAAGTTATTCATTGCTGATATAATAGAATGACTTTTTTTTTGGTATGTTCCCCTCATATCCTATAGTATTGCTCAGTTTGCTTATTGATTCTGTTGAGTTTTTGTTTGGTTTGATAGATTCCTTAGGATTTTCTACATATACAATTATGCAATGTGTAAATAAAGATATTTTAACTCTTCCTTTCTAACTTTTATGTCTTTCAATTTTTCTTTTATTGTCGTGTTTAGGACTTTCTGTAAAATCCAATTCTTTGAGCAAAGCGGTTTGTCACTAAGTACAATGTTAGCTGTAGGTATTATCTGGTTTTCTGGGAGTTTTTGTCATGAATGCATCTGACTTTTCTCCCAAAGCTTTTTCTGCATCTATTGAGATGATTGTATGGTTTTTCTCTTTTAACCTCTTAATGTGGCAAATTGCATCGATTTTTCAAATGTTAAACCAATACTGCATTCTAGAATCAAACTTCATCTGATTGTTGGCTTTGACTTTTCAGCATTTTGTTAAGGATATAGATTTACGAGAGACAGAGGTCTACTTAGCATTCACATGATATGACAAAATTCCTTAAATGTTTGGTAACATTCACCAGTGAAGCCCTCTAGGACTGGAGTTTTGTTTGTGGAATGCTTTTTAATTATGACTCTGAATATTTAAGTAGAACTATTTTGATTTGCAATTTCTTCCTTCAGTTTTGATCATTTGTTTCATTCAGAGAATTGAATGATTTTTTATTTTTTTAAATATATGTATTTTTTCTTTAAAATATCGTGTTGGTTTTGCCATACATTGACATGAATCCACCATGGGTATACATGTGTGCCCCTTCCAGAACCCCCCTCCCACCTCCCTCCTGATTCCATCCCTCTGGGTCATCCCAGTGCACCAGCCCTGAGCACTCTGTATCATGCATCAAACCTGGGCTGGCGATTCATTTCACATATGATCATTTACATGTTTCAATGCCATTCTCTCACATCATCCCACCCTCGCCCTCTCCCATAGAGTCAAAAGACTGTTCTATAGATCTGTGTCTCTTTTGCTGTCTCACATACAGGGTTATCATTACCATCTTTCTAAATTCCATGTATAAGTGTTAGCATACTGTATTGTTGTTTTTCCTTCTGGCTTACTTCACTCTGGATAATAGGCTCCAGTTCTGTCCACCTCAGTAGAACTGATTCAGATGTATTCTTTTTTATGGCTGAGTAATATTCCATTGTGTATATGTACCACAGCTTTCTTATCCATTCATCTGCTGATGGACATCTAGGTTGCTTCCATGTCCTGGCTATTGTAAACAATGCGGCGATGAACATTGGGGTACACGTGTCTCTTTCAATTCTGGTTTCCTCAGTGTGTATGCCCAGCAGTGGGATTGCTGGGTCATATGGCAGTTCTGTTTCCAGTTTTTTAAGGAATCTCCACACTGTTCTCCATAGTGGCTGTACTAGTTTGCATTCCCACCAACAGTGTAAGAGGGTTCCCTTTTCTCCACATCCTCTCCAGCATTTATTGCTTGTAGACTTTTGGATGGCAGCCATTCTGACCAGCATGAAATGGTACCTCATTGTGGTTTTGATTTGCATTTCTCTGATAATGAGTGATGTTGAGCATCTTTTCATGTGTTTGTTAGCCATTTATATGTCTTCTTTGGAGAAATGTGTTTTAAAATTTAGAATTGTCAAATTTATTGAAATGACTGTACATAAAATTCTCTCACTATTTTTATGTCTCTCAGATTATTTCAATGTACTCTGTTTCATTCCTAATGTTGATAATTAATTTTATTCCCTTTATATATTTTTAATTTATTTTTAAATTTTTAAATTAGAGGATAATTACTTTATAATATCTTGATGGTTTCTGACATATATCAACATGAATCGGCCACAAGTATACTTATGTCCCCTCACTCTTGAACCCATCTCTCTCCCCATCCCACCCCTCTAGGTTGTCACAGAGCATAGCTTTGGGCTCCCTGCATCATACAGCAAACTCCCCCCAGCTATTTATTTTATATATGGTAATGTATGTGTTTCAGTGCTCTTCTTTCAAACCATACCATCTTCTCCTTCCCCTGATGTGTCCAAAGTTTGTTCTTTATGTCTGTGTGTCCTTTGCTGCCTGCAAGATCATCAATACTGTCTTTTCAGATACCATACGTATGTGTTAATATACAATATCTGTCTTCTTTCTGACTTCACTCTGTATAATAGGCTCTAGGTTCATCCGCCTCATTAGAATTGTCTCAAATGGGTTCCTTTATATTGCTGAATAGTATTCCATTGTGATTATATGCCACAACTTCCTTATCCATTTGTTTGTTGATGGACATCTAGGTCCCTTCCATGTCCCAGCTCTTGTAAACATTGCTGCAATGAACACGGGGCACATGTGCATTTTTCAGTTGTGGTTTCCTCAGGGTGTATGTCCAGTAGTGGGATTGCTGGGTCGTATGGTTGTTTTATTCCCAGTTTTGTTTTGTTTTTTTAAGGAATCTCCATATTGTTCTTCACAGTGGCTACATCAGTTTACATTCCCACCAACAGGGTAAGAGTGTCCCCTTTTATCCACCCACTCTCCACCATTTATTGTTTGTAGGCTTTCTGATGATGGCCATTCTGACTGATGTGAGATGATACCTTACTGTAATTTTGATTTGCATTTCTCTAGTAATAAGCAATGTGGAACATATTTTCATGTGTCTATTAGCCATCACTATAGCTTCATTGGATAAATGTCTGTTAAGGTCTTCTGCCCACTTTTTGATTGTGTTGCTTGTTTTTTTGGTATTGAGTTGCATGAGCTGCTTATATATTTTGGAGATTAATTCTTTGTTCTTTCATTTGCTATTATTTTCTCCCATTCTGAGGGTTGTCTTTTCACCTTGCTTATAGTTTTCTTCATTGTGCAAAAGCTTTTAAGTTTAACTAGGTCCAGTTTGTTTATTTTTGTTTTTATTTTTATTACTCTAGGAGGTGAGTCACAGAGGATCTTGCTGTGATTTATGTCAGAGTATTCTGCCTATGTTTTCCTCTAAGAGTTTTATAGTTTCTGGTCTTACATTTAGGTCTTGTATCTCTTTTGAGTTTATTTTTGTGTATGGTATTAAAAAGTGTTCTAGTTTCATCCTTTTATATATAGTTGATCAGTCTTCCCAGTACCACTTGTAGAAGAGACTGTCTTTTCTCCTTGTATATTTTTGCCTCCCTTGTCAAAGATGAGTTGCCCATAGGTTCATGAATTTATCTCTGGGCTTTCTATCTTGTTCCATTGGTCTATGTTTCTGTTTTTGTGCCAGTACCATACTGTCTTAATGACTGTAACTTTGTAGTATAGTCTGAAGTCAAGAAGGTTGATTCCTCCAGCTCTGTTACTCTTTCTCAAGATTGCTTTCACTCTTTGGGATCTATTGTGTTTCCATACAAATTGTGAAATTATTTGTTCTAGTTCTGTGAAAAATAACATTGGTAGTTTGATAGGGATTGCACTGACTCTATAGATTGCTTTGGGTGGTATAGTCATTTTCACTATATTGGCTGTTTTAATCCAAGAACATGGTTTACCTTTCCATTTGTTTGTGCCGTTTTTGATTTGTTTAATCAGTGTCTTGTAGTTTTTGGCATACAGGTCTTTTGTCTCTTTAGGTAAATTTATTCCCAAGTATTCTTTTTGTTACAATGGTGAGTGGGATTGTTTCCTTAATTTTTCCTTCTGATTTTTTCATTGTTAGTGTGTAGGAATGCAAAGGATTTCTGTGTATTCATTTTATATCCTGCAACGTTATTATATTCATTGATTAGCTCTAGTAATTTTCTGGTGGCATCTTTTAGGGTTTTCTATGTAGAGAATCATGTCATCTGCAAACAGTGGGAGTTTTGCTTTTCTAATCTGGATTCCTTTTATGTCTTTCTCTTCTAAGATTTCTGTGGTTAGGACTTTTCAAACTATGTTGGATAATAGTGATGAGAGTGGGCACCTTTGTCTTGTTCCTCATTTTGAGGAAATGCTTTCAGTTTTTCACCATTGAAAATAATATTTGCTGTAGGTTTGTCATATATGGGCTTTATTATGTTGAGGTATATTCCTTCTGTTCCTGCTTTCTGGAGAGTTTTATCATAAATGGGTGTTGAATTTTGTCAAAGGCTTTCTCTGCATCCATTGAGATGATCATATGGTTTTTATCTTTCAATTTGTTAATATGGTGTATCACAATGTTGTGTATATTGATTAATTTGCATATGTTGAATCTTTGCACCCTTAGGATAAAGCCTACTTGATCATGATGTATGATCTTTTCAGTGTGTTGTTGGATTCTATTTGCTAGAATTTTGTTGAGAATTTTTGCATCTATGGTCGTCAGTGATATTGGCCTATGATTTTCTTTTTTTGTGTGTGTGGCATATTTGTCTGGTTTTGGTAACGGGGTAATGGTGGCCTCATAGAATGAGTTTAGGAGTTTTCCTTCCTCTGCAATTTTCTGGAAAATTTGAGCAGGATAGGTGTTAGCTCTTCTCTAAACATTTAGTAGAATTCACCTGTGAAGTCATTTGGCTTTTGTTTGTTGGAAGACTTTTTATTACAGTTTTGATTTCTGTGCTTGTGATTGATCTGTTCAGATTTTCTCTTTATTCCTTTTTCAGTTTTGGAAAGTTATACTTCTCTAAGAATTTGTCCATTGCTTCCAAGTTGTCCCTGCTATTGGCATATTGTTGCTCATAGTAGTCTCTTATGATCCTTTGTATTTCTGTGTTGTCGTAACATCTCCGTTTTCATTTCTAATCTTATTAATTTAAGTCTTCTCCCTTTTTTTCTAGATGAGTCTTGCTAACAATTAGTCAATTTTGCTTATCTTCTCAAAGAACCAGCTGTTAGTTTTATTGATCTTTGCTGTTATCTCCTTCATTCTTTTTTCATCTATTTCTGCTCTCATCTTTATGATTTCTTTCCTTCTACTAACTTTGGCGTGGTAGGGGCTGCCCTTGTTTTTCTAGTTGCTTTAGGTGTAAGGTTAGGTTGTTTGTTTGATGTCTTATTTCTTGAAGTAGGCTTGCGTTGCTACAAACTTCTCTCTTAGCACGGCTTTTAGTGCATCCCATAGGTTTTCAGCTGCCGTGTTTTCATTGTTATTTGTTTCTAGTCATATCTTGATTTCCTTTTTTATTTCTTCAGTGATCTGTTGGTTATTTACAGGCATACTGGTTAGCCTTCATGTCTGTGTGTTTAAAATTATTTATTTATTTTTGGCTGTGTTGTGTGGGCTTCTTTGAGGTGGGTTCTGGTCGCTGAGCGCAGGCTCAAGGTGCACAGGCTTCTTCGATAGCTGCAGCACGTGGCTCAGGAGCTGTGACGCATGAGCTTAGTTGCCCCGTGGCATGTGGGAGTTTCCTGGTCTAGGGATCAAACCAGCCTCCTCTGCATTGTAAGGTGGATTCTTAAACCACTGGACACCAGAGAAGCCCTCCCTTCATATTAAGACCTTATTCAGTCTAGCCTAGTGGCGTATCAATTTTATCAAGTTTTCCCAAGATTCAGCTTGGTTTTTTTTTTTTCCAGTTTTTTGAAAGTATAGTTGACCTACAATATTAGTTTCAGGGGTACAAATAGAAATTCAGTATTTTTACAGATTACACTCCAAACAAAGTTATTATGAAAGATTGACTCTATTCCCTGTGCTGTACGTTATATCCTTGTAACTTACGAAAAGATACACAACATCACTAATCATCAGGGAAACATAAATCAAAGCCACAATGAGATACCTCCTCAACTTTATTTTTTATTGATTTTTTTTTCTAAAACATATGTTTTCTCTCTCATTGAATTCTCCTTCTTTGTTTCCTTCCTTCTGCCAGTTCTGGGTTTAATTTGCTCTTCTTTTTCTAACTCTTTAAGGTAGAGATCTGAGTCATTGATTTCACACATTTCTCCTTTAGAAGCTGTGAAAGTGAAAGTATTAGTCTCTC
>ML664186.1:6616855-6641466 GCA_007570785.1 Antilocapra americana
AGTCTGGATAATTTCTATTGCTGTATTTTCAAGTTCATTAGCCTCTCTCTTTTTCTATGCAGTGTCTGTCCTTTTTTGATTTCCTTCCAGTGAACATCTCCACTTGTATAGTTTTAGGTTTAAAATTTCCAACTTTTGAAAATATTTGTATTTCTTTTTAACTATTTACAAATTTAAGCAAAGTTAATTTACAATATTGTTAGCTTCAGGTGTACAGCATAATGAGTCTCATTTCTGGATGTGTTCATGTTGACTGATCCTCTGGGTTATGGTTATCTTTTCCTGCTTTGTCATATGCAGAATATGTTTTGTTGTATGGATTCTTTGCTCCTGAGTGTCAGGATTCTGTGGTATTAATCGAATGTTATTTCAGCAGGCATTACTTGTTTGTGAATTAGCTTGTTCCTTTAAAAATCGGTGGGTGTGCACCTGGAGTAGCCTTTACTCTAAGGCTAGCTTAGCCCTACTCCTAAGTGCAGCTCCCTGGGGTCTCTCCTAAAAGTTCCATGGGTCCAGCTGGGCCCCTGCACACTAGAAGGTTGATATGGGATGCTTCCCAGACCCGCGAGTTCTGAGATTTGTTCAACTCATGGCTCCCTAGTGTTTTCTTTCCTGGGTCACTCTTGTTGGAGCAGGTGCTCATAGCCCATGTCACCAAAGATTGACCTTTGCACTCACAGCCTCATGCTCAGCCAGATACTCCGTAGCCCCTTCTCTGACCAGCTCATTTCTCTCCAGGACTGTTCCCCACAGATTCCAGGCAGTTCAGCCCCTCCAATCTGTAACCTCTCTCTTCCTTGCTTTCTTTGGACTCTACCTACCTTTGCTGTGTCCAGAAGGGATCTCAGGCAGAAATCTTGGCACTCCCTTGTTCCCTGTGTCTGGGGATTACAGTCCTGCGGTCTCCCGCACAAACTCTGGGCCCAGTTATTTCGTATATTTTGCCAGTATTATAGTCGTTCACAGAGTTGTTTATTTGGGGCCCAGTTATCCCATCACAGCTGGAGGTCGGGGAGGGCAACATTTCCATTTCTGAGCAAACTGATGAGATGAAGTGTTTTCTGGTAAGACAGGTGAAGATGGAGCCAAAACCTTAGATCACCTCTACCTCAAAGAACCATAGCGAGGAGACTAGGCTACTGGGTCAGCCTTTTCTGCTCTTTTCTTCTTCAAGACAAGGCCGATGCTTAAAAACTGGCTTGGCCACAGTTCAGAGCCTTCTATTGTCCTCCTTTCCCTGAATTGTCCACCTTCCAATTATATGTCTATGTGTGTGCTCAGTCATGCCTGACCCTTTGGGACCCCATGGACTGTAGCCTACCAGACTCCTCTATCCATTTTCCAGACAAGAATACTGGAGTGGGGTGCCATTTCCTTCTCCAGGGAACCTTCCTGACCCAGGGATCAAATATGCATCTCTTGCATCTCCTGCATTGGCAAATGGATTCTTTACCACTGCACCATTCAATAATGTAGTTAATCCTTAAAACAGGCTTGAAAGGTAGGCATGGTGTCCCCATTTTACAGATGGGACAACTGAGTTTGAGGGAGACAAACAAGACTACAGCACTCAGCACAGCTCCTTGCTGTAGGAACCCCTGGGTGGATTCCTGTGTGTTCATTCTTCTTAGACTTGGAAGAGACTTTGGACTTATCCAGTATCACAGGCACCCCTGCAACAGGAGTCTGTTGCATATTCCTGACAGATGATGTCTAACTTCTATATGAAAAAAGTTTGTTGATGGAAAACTCAACCCTTATTGAGAGAGAAACCACAGCCTTTATTTATCTTTTTCCAAGATCTTTTTATCGAAGTATAACTAATTTACAGTGTTGTGTTAGTTTCAAGTGTACAACAAAGTGATTCAGTTATACACACACATATGCTTTTTCAGGTTCGTTTCTACTATATTCTGTTACAAGATATTGAATAGAGTTCTCTGTGCTATTCAGTAGGTCCTTGTTGTTTACCTATTTTATATATAGTGGTGTGTATATGTTAATCACAAACTCCTAATTTCTCTCTCCCCTACCCTGCCCTTGCTTTCCCCTTTGGTGACCATAAGTCTGAAACTACAGCACAAACCCATTAACCAGGGATCCCCAACCTCTGGGAGCTAATGCCTGATGTTCTGAGGCAGAGCTGATGTAATAATAATAGAAGTAAAGTGCACAATAAATGCGATGTGCTTGAATCATCCCGAACCCATCTCTCTCTCCCTGCTCCATGGAGAAATCATCTTCCATGAAACTGGTCCCTTGTGCCAAAAAGGTTGGGGGCTGTCACAGGAGATCCCTGGGAGAACTGACAGCAAGTACTAGAGTATGTTTAGTGCAAAGTGTGTCTCCTCAAGCATTCTAGGCACAGGGGGATCCAGGGATGAACGAGCTACTGTTGTGAATCCCAAGGAGTTTAAATGTACTTAGGACTAGACGTGAGCCTTTCTCATCAATGTCAGTGTTTCCAAAAGAGTTGGTATGTCCTTCAGGGAGACATTACATTGTTGTCATTAATTGTTTATTTACTAAATCATGTCCGACTATTGACACCCCCATGGACTCCAGCCAGGCTCCTCTGTCCTCTACTCTCTCCCAGAGTTTGCTCCAATTCATTGAGTCAGTGATGCTATCTAAGCATCTCATCCTCTGCTGCCCGCCTTCTCCTCCTTCCCTCAATTTTTCCTAGCATCAGAGTCTTTTCCAATGAGTCAGCTCTTGGAACTGACTTTGTCAGGTAGCCAAATTATTGGAACTTCAGCATCAGTCCTTCCGGTGAATATACAAGGTTGATTCCTTTGGGATCAACTGGTTTGATCTCTTACAGTCTAAGGGATTCTAAAGATCTTCTCCGGCACCACAGTTCAGAAGCATTAACTCTTTGGTGCTTAGCCTTCTTTATGGACAATCTCTCGCATCCATACCTGAGTACTGGAAAAACCATAGCTTTGACTAAAGGGACCTTTGTCGGCAAAGTGATGTCTCTGCTTTTTAAAACGCTCTCTAGGTTTGTCATGTCTTTCCTTTCAGTGAGCAAGCATGTTTTAATTTCACGGCTGCAGTCACTGTCCAAAGTGATTTTGGAGCCCAAGAAAAGAAAATCTGTCACTGCCTGCTTTTTCCCATGAAGTAATAGGACCAGATGCTATGATCTTAGTTTTTTGAAGACTGAGTTTTAAGCCAGCTTTTTCACTTTCCTCTTTCACCCTCATCAAGAGGTTCTTTAGTTTCCTCTTCACTTTCTGCCATTAGAGAGGTATCATCTGCATATATGGCATCACAGTAGCCACATTAAATTATCAAGTCCCATATAGGAAAAGTTATTCCTTTTTCCTCTTCCTTTCTAGCCTGGTCACATCAAGGAGGAACTCTCCCATGGATGCTAATTTGTCTTTAACACCAACACTAATCACCTCCCCTACCTTTCTTTTCTTTAAAAATTGAGAGCAGATTTCAGAAAACAGATCTTAGGAGTTAGTTATGGATTTTATTTATTTAAATGCAAACTATTTAGTAGCAGTGATGGTATGAACACTGACCAATCAGAGCAAGATGGAGCTTGTCAATAGTTCCCTTATTTCTCTCAAGTGATATTAGCCTTTCATTTAAGAGAGTAATAATTTTCTGTTTTGAAAGATATCCAGTAAATGAGTGGCTTTAAAGGAAAATGTTAATAACTGTGCACATGGATATAGCATAAGGTAATGGAAAGCTGCCAGAGGAGTTTTTAAAACAGAATAATTGAGAGAGAACGCACATAATATATTGTTCATTCCTTTAAAGCAGGTCAGTCTTAATATATTCACAGTGATGGTGTAACTATCATCACTCTCTACAATGTTTTCATTTCACCCCAAAAAGAAAGCTGATGCAACCACTGACCATCACTCTCCTATTCTCTTCTTCCCTGTAGCCCTTGGCAACCACCAGTCTATCTTCTGTCTCTCTGAATTTGCCCGTTATGGACATTCCACATCAGTGGACTCACACAATATTTGTCCTGTCGTGTCTGGGTTCTTTTACATAATGTTTTCAAGGTGCATCCATGTTGTAATGGATACCGGTACCGTAAGTCCCCTACATGTGAATGAGTTCCATTCTGAGAGCCCATTCGTAAGTCCAACAAAGTCAGCCTAGGTGCCCAACCAACACAGTTAGCTATATAGTACTATACTGTAGCAGGCTTATAATACTTTTCACACAAATGGAGCATTAAAAACCAATAAATGCAAAAAATGAAGTGCTTTTAATCTTAGAGTACAGTACCTTGAGAAGTACAATAGTACCAGCTACGTCACCGATGCTTTTATGCCTGCTTCCAGCCGTCCTAGGCTTGAAATAAAGACATTGTACTGCTGCACTCTGTACAGCAAAGGGCACAAAAGCCCAGCCCCTTGTAGAGGATGCCCACACATGACAGTGTACCCCAGACATGTGATTGGACATGGGAATGCATGCTTGCATCTCTGAGAGTTCACAGCCTGAAGGGGACTTACTGTAGCGGACTTACTGTACCTTATTTCTTATCTTGTTGTTGTTTAGTCACTATGTCATGTCTGACTCTTTTGCAACCCCATAGACTATAGACTGCTAGCTCCTCTGTCCATTGGGTTTCCCAAGCAAGAATACTGGGGTAGGTTGCCATTTGCTTCTGCAGGGGATCATCTTGACCTAGGAATGCAACCTGCATTTCTTGCACTGCCAGGCAGATTCTTTACCACTGGGCCATGGGGGAAGCCCATGTACCTTTTTATCAATTCAGTTCCTTTGCACAGTCATGTCTAACTCCCCATGGACTGCAGTACAGCAGGCTTCCCTGTCAATCACCAACTTCCAGAGTTTACTCAAATTTGTCCATTGAGTCAGTGATGCCATCCAACCATCTCATCCTCTGTCGTCCCCTTCTCCTCCCGTCTTCAATCTTTCCCAGCATTGGGGTCTTTCTAAATGAGTCAGTTCTTATCAGGTGGCGAAAGTATTGGAGCTTCAGCATCAGTCCTACCAATGAATATTCAGGACTGATCTCCTTTAGGATGGACTGGTTGGATCTCCCTGCAGTCCAAGGGATCTCAAGAGTCTTCTCCAACACTCCAGTTCAAAAGCATCAATTCTTCAGTGCTTAGCTTTCTTTATAGTCCAACTCTCACATCCATACATGACTACTGGAAAAACCATAGCCTTGACTAGATGGACCTTTGTTGGCAAAGTAGTGTCTCTGCTTTTTAATATGCTATCAAGGTTGGTCATAATTTTCTTCCAAGGAGCAAGCATCTTTTAATTTCATGGCTGCAGTCACCATCTGCAGTGATTTTGGAGCCCCCCAAAATAAAGTCTCTCACTGTTTCCATTGTTTCCTCATCTATTTGCCATGAAGTGATGGGACTGGATGCCATGATCTAAGTTTTCTGAATGTTAAGTTTTAAGCCAGCTTTTTCACTCTCTTCTTTCACGTTCATCAAGAGGCTCTTTAGTTCTTCACTTTCTGCCATAAGGGTGGTGCCATCTGCATATCTGAGGTTATTGATACTTCTCCCAGCAATCTTGATTCCAGCTTGTGCTTCATCCAGCCCAGCATTTTTCATGATGTACTCTGCATATAAGTTAAGTAAGCAGGGTGACAATATACAGGCTTGACGTACTCTTTTTTCTATTTGGAACCAGTCTGTTGTTCCATGTCCAGTTCTAAATGTTGCTTCCTGACCTGCATACAGATTTCTCAAGAGGCAGATCAGATGGTCTGGTATTCCCATCTCTTTCAGAATTTTCCAGTTTTTTGTGATCCATACAGTCAAAGACTTTGGTATAGTCAATAAAGCAGAAGTAGATGTTTTTCTGGAACTCTCTTGCTTTTTCAATGATCCATCATATGTTGGCAATTTGATCTCTGGTTCCTCTGCCTTTTCTAAAACCTGGAAAGTTCATGGTTCATGTATTGTTGAAGCCTGGCTTGGAGAATTTTGAGCTTCACTTTACTAGCATGTGAGATGAGTGCAATTGTGCGGTAGTCTGAGCATTCTTTGGCATTGCCTTTATTAGGGATTGGAATGAAAACTGACTTTTCCAGTCCTGTGGCCACTGCTGAGCTTTCCATATTTGCTGGCATATTGCGTGCAATACTTTCACAGCATCATCTTTTAGGATTTGAAATAGCTCAACTGAAATTCCATCACCTCCACTAGCTTTGATGCTTCCTAAGGCCCACCTGAGTTCACATTCCAGGATGTCTGGTTCTAGGTGAGTGATCACACCATCATGATTATCTGGGTCATGAAGATCTTTTCTGTACAATTCTTCTGTGTATTCTTGCCACCTCTTTTAATATTTTCTTCTGTTAGGTCCATACCATTTCTATCCTTTATTTGCCCATCTTTGCATGAAATGTTCCATTGGTATTTCTGATTTTCTTAAAGAGATCTCTAGTCTTTCCCATTTTATTGTTTTCCTCTATTTCTTTCTTCTATTCCTTTTTATATCCAACTATTATTCCACTCCATGCATAGGCCACATTTTTTATACAGTCATCAATTGATGGACAGTTAGATTGTTTGTTTTTGGCTATAACAAATTATGCTACTATGTGTACAAATTTTTTATTTGAACACATGTTTAAGTTCTCTTGCGTATATACCTACAATAGTAACTATGTTTAACCTTTTGAGATATATATTAAACAGGGTCTTCTAACACATTTCTTTTGGGACTTCCCAGTGGTTAAGAATCTCCCTGCCAATGCAGGGGACCCGGGTTTGATCTCTGGTTCTGGAAGGTCCCACATGCTGTGGAGCAACTAAGCCTGCAAACCACAGCTACTGAGCCTGCATGTCCTAGAGCCCGTGCTCTGCAACAAGAGAAGCCACCATGATGGGAAGCCCACACACTGCAACGAAGACCCCGTGCAGCCAAAACAAAACCAAAAAATTGAAAAAACTATATGAGCTCATCTCATGCTCAGAAATTGGCAGGCAAGGTCACGTGATTAAGAACTCTGGGAGCACACACCAAAGAGAAGCTGATGTCATAGCAGGGTGCCTCACAGGCAGCTCCTCCTCCTGTTTGTTAGAGTCAGCCCTGGTTCTAACTGAATCCCTCTCCATATGGCTCTTGCATTAGAACCACAGGATGGAGGTGTTGATCTTCTGCAGTAAAGTTGAAGTCGTGGCTTATTCAACTCTTTCTGTTCAAGGAGCCAAGATGAATAGCGTTAGAAAGGAGAGCACTTGTCTAGTGAAAGAACATCATCCAGCTCAAAATACCCTCTGGCCATCAAGGTTTTACATCTGGATAGTGATTGACTGAGCATAAGCACAATTGTTGGGATCTGCTTTCTAAACACGTGTAGGTTTTGCCTCCACTTTTCCTTTAGCCGTTTGTTTTATTGACAGTAATGGCCAGCTGCCTTGAACAAAGAGTCTAACTTTGACAGCAAAACACTAGACCTTGAAAGCAAACTGTAACAAGTAAAATATAGGCAGACGAGAAGCCTTCCTTTGTAATCATTGCATGTACTTATTGGTGCTTTCTCAGCCATTGTCTCCAACCTTTCAGTGCAATTTTTGTCATCAATGTAGGAGAATAAATAAAATTTCTGGGCACAGTAGTAAAGTTTGGTTATTTTTCCCTCATTTAGTCTGGTATCCATCCAGTAAGTGTTTATGGGGCACCTCTTCTAGAGGGTAACAATACAAAGAGCAAACAAGAATTGCCGCCTTGTAAAAGTGTACCTTTGAAGAGTGGAGACAGTAACAAATTCGTCAGTAAACTATATGGTGTGTCTTATAATAACCATGATGACTATTATGGAGGAACAAAGGGCTGTGTGGAAGGAGTGTCCTGTAGGAGGATCACTTCATGAGGGTCGTTTGGGAAAACCTCACCATGAGATTGACATTCCTTCTAGCAAAGATGTCAAGCAACTTGGGCATCAAGCCGTGATGGCATACGGGTTGGACTTTCTCAACCCCAGCATCCTGGGCATTCTAAAGGGGGGATTCTCCATTGTTGAAGCTATTGTGTGCACAGTAGGGCATTTAGTGGCACCCATGACCTCTACCCACTAGATGACAGTAGCATCCCCCAGATGTGCTCATCAGAGCCATCTCCAGATATTCCCAAATGTCCCCTGGGGGACTAAGTCACACCCTAGTTGCAAACTCCTGCTCTAAGGCAAGAGATTCCCTTGCAGATGGAACTGAAAACGTAAAGACCTCAATGAAGGATAGTTCTTGCTGTTCTAGAGATAGCAAGGAAGTCAATGAGGATGGAGCAGAGGGAGCAAGGGGGTGAGTACAGGGAGGTGAGGTCAGAGAGGCCTTGGAAAGCCCGGCCATTGTAGGTTGTTGTTGTTTTAGTTTTCTGTTGCCACACAGAAAATGACCACAAATATAGCCACCGATACACAGCACAAATGGTCTGTAGGTTGGACGTTCATCAGAGTTTGGCTACGTGCTCTACTCAAACCTAAATCAAAGCATCAGTGGGGTTGAGGTCTCATTTGGAAGATATGGGAAAAATACAGTTCCAAGCTCATCCTTGTCATCGGCAAATTCAGTTCCTTGTGTCTGTAGGCCTGAGGTCCCCATTCCCTTGCCGGCTGTTGGTTGGGAGACATGCTCACCTGGTCCTCTCCATTTGCAAAGCCCGCCACAGTTGCCAGATTCTCCTCATACTTTGAACTTCTGGCTCCCTCTGTCTCCCATCTGTAGACCCAATTTAAAGGGCTCATGTGGTGAGGCCATGTCCACTGATATTGATACTCTCCCTTTCAATTAACTCAAAGTCAGCTGATTAGTAACCTTAATTATTATATCTACAAAAACACATATGTCCTTGTGTATAGAATATAATCACTGGACTGATATCCCATCATTTCATAGGTTACACCCCCTCTAGATGGTCACTGGGGACTTAGAATACCACCTTCCAAGTATTTATTTATTTATTTTTACCTAAAACAATTTTTATTGGACTGTAGTTGCATTATAGTGTCGCGTTTCTCCTGTACTGCAAAGTGAATCAGCTATCCGTGCTGCGTGTCTATATACATGCGTGCGTGCATGCTAAGGCACTTCAGTCTTGTCTGACTCTGTGACCCCATGGACTGTAGCCCACCAGGCTCCTCTGTCCATGGGATTCTCCAGGCAAGAACACTGGAGTGGGCTGCTATGCCCTCCCCCAGGGGATACATATATATCTCTTCCATCTTTTTCGGATTTCCTTCCCATTTAGGTTGCCACAGAGCATTGAGTAGAGTTCCCTGGGCTTTACAGTAGGTTCTCTTTAGTTATCCATCCTATACATAGTATGCTGTAGTTGTTTAGTCACCCATTTTTTGATTGGATCATTTGAGTTTATATATATATATATATATATATATTGAGGTACATAAGCTGTTTGTATATTTTGGAGATCAATTTTTTTGTCCGTTGCTTCATTTGCAAATGTTTTCTCCCATTCTGAGGGTTGTCTTTTTGCCTTGTTTATGGTTTCCTTTGTTGTACAAAAGCTTTTAAGTTTAATTAGGTCCCATTGGTTTATTTTTGTTTTCATTTTCATTACTCTAGGAGGTGGGTCAAAAAAGATCTTGCTGTGATTTATGCCAAAGAGTGTTCTATGTTTTCCTCTAAGTTTTATGAAGTCTGGCCTTACATTTAGGTCTCTTATCCATTTTGAGTTTATTTTTGTGTATGGTGTTAGAGAGTGTTCTAATTTCATTCTTTTACATAAACATGGGCTTTTAAAATTTTTTATTGACGTATAGTTGATTGTCAATGTTGTGTTAGTCTCTGCTCTACAGCAAAGTGAATCGGTTGTACATATACAAATATCCACTATTTAGATTCTATTTCTATACAGGTCATTACAGATTGTTGAGCAGAATTCCCTGTTCTATACAGTAGGTCCTTATCTATTTTCTATATAGTAGTGTGTATATGTCAATCTCCCAATTTATTCCTCCCCCTCACCCCCCCCCCTTAGTTTGTTTTCTACATCTGTGAGTCTATAACAAAGGTTTTATTTTGAGAGAAATGAGTAGCAATTGGAGGAATTTAAGAAAAAGAGTAACATTTTCCGATGGATTTTTTGGTTGAGAGTCTCCAGTGGGGGCTGGGGTGAGAGTAGGGGCAGTTATGAAGCTAATGCAATAATCCTGGAGAGGTGCAGGTGGCTTGGACCAAGAATGGCAGCTGAGAAGGTGGTGGGATGAGGTGGGATCCCGGATACACTTTCACGGGAAATGTTGATAAACAGGATGCCTAAGGCAAAAAAAAAAAGGCTGAAAAATTCCAGTGTTTCTGGCCTGCTCATCATAGTTATTCAGAGACTCCGATGGAGGAACCGTTAGGAATCAAGCAGGCTGAGGGACAATCGGGAGCTTTGTTTGGACATGTTAAGTCTGAGATGTGGATGAGGTGTCCTGTGGAGCTGTCAAGTGAGCAGGTGCAAATACAGGCTGGGGATCAGTGAGCGGCGTGCATGACACACACACCTGGGGGTCATCAGCATGCAGCAGCCAGGAGCCTGATGTGGCCCCTCAGGAGTGGAGGGAAGAGGTCTGGGACCAAGCCTGGATGGGACAGTCAGGTTCTCAGGAGCCCTGGGGTGCTCTGCAGGAAGAGGTGGGGGAGAGTCTGGGAGGAGAAGCCAGGAAGAGAGACTGGACAAGAGTGTCCAGAGAAGTGTAGGATGAAAGCCGGGAGAGTGTGGTGTCCTGTCACCCAAGTGAAGAAAAGGTTAGAAAACAAAGGACTGAGTAACCCCATCGGATGCTATAATGGTCAAGTTACATGAGGACCAAGAATTGACCTGCGGGTTTCACCACTGGGATGGGGGCATTGTTGGTAATCTCTTTTTTTTTCAATTTATTTATTTTAATTGAAGGTTAATTACAATATTGTGATGGTTTTTGCCATACATCAGCATGAATCGGCCACAGGCATACACGTGTCTCCCCATCCTAAACGCCCCTCTCACCTCCCTTCCCACCCTGTCCATCTGGGTTGTCCCAGAGACTGGCTTTGAGTGCCCTGCTTCATGCCTCGAACTTGCACTAGCCATCTCTTTTGCATATGGTAATATACATGTTTCCATGCTGTTCTCTCAAATCATCCCACCCTTACCTTCTCCCACTGAGTCCAGAAGTCTGTTCATTACATCTGTGTCTCCCTTGCTGCCTTGCACGTAGGATCATCAGTACCATCTTCCTAAATCCCATGTATACGTGTTAATATACAGTCTCTTTCTGACTTATTTCACTCTGTATAATAAGCTTCAGGTTCATTCACCTCATTAGGACTGACTCAAATGCATTCCTTTTTAATAGCTGAGTAATATTCTATTGTGTGTATGTACCACAACTTCCTTATCCATTCATCTGCCAATGGACATCTAGGTTGCTTCCATGTCCTAGCTATTGTAAATAATGCTGCAGTGAACACGGGGGTACATGTGTCCCTTTCCATTCTGGTTTCTTTGGGATGTATGCCCAGCAGTGGGATTTCTGGGTTATATGGCAGTTTTATTCCCAGTTTTTTAAGGACTCTCCACACTGTTCTCCATAGTGGCTGTACAGGTTTGCATTCCCACAAACAGTGTAAGAGGGTTCCCTTTTCTCCACACCCTCTCCAGCATTTATTGCTTGTAGACTTTTGGATGGCAGCCATTCTGACTGGCGTGAAATGGTACCTCACTGTGGTTTTGATTTGCATTTCTCTGATAATGAGTGAAGTTGAGCATCTTTTCATGTGTTTATTAGCCATCTGTATGTCATCTTTGGAGAAATGTCTGTTTATGTCTTTTGTCCATTTTTTGATTGGGTTGTTCGTTTTTCTGATATTGAGCTGCATGAGCTGCTTATATATTTTGAAGATTAATTCTTTGTCAGTTGTTTTGTTTGCTATTAGTTTCTCCCATTCTGAGGACTGTCTTTTCACTTTGCTTATAGTTTCCTTCATTGTGCAAAAGCTTTTAAGTTTAATTAGGTTTCATTTGTTTATTTTTGTTATTTCTATTACTCTGGGTAGTGGATCATAAAGGATCTGGCTGCAATTTATGTCCGAGAGTGTTCTGCCTATGTTTTCCTCTAAGAGTTCTATAGTTTCTGGTCTTACATTTAATCCATTTTTATTTTATTTTTGTGTATGTTATTAGAAAGTATTCTAGTTTCATTCTTTTACACATAGTTGACCAGTTTTCCCAGCATCACTTGTTGAAGAGACTGTCTTTTCTCCATTGTATATTTTTACTTCTGTCAAAGATAAGAAGGTGTCCATGGGTGCTTGGATTTATCTCTGGGCTTTCTATTTTGTTCCATTGGTCTGTATTTCTGTCTTTGTGCCAGTCCCATACTCTTTTGATGACTGTAGCTTTGTAGTGTAGTCTGAAGTCAGGAAATTTGATTCCTCCAGTTTCATTCCTAATGAAGTAGTTTCAGGTCAGTGACTAGGAAATGATGGCTCAGAGGGGCTCAAGAGCAATGGGAGAAGGATTTGGAGACTGCATCAGAGAGAAAGCTGTACCAGTCAGGATAGGACAGAATACACTGCAGTAACAAACATCCCCCAGTGTCTTTGTCTTCATACGACGAGTGTATTTCTTGTTTGTAGTATGTGTTCAGTAGAGGTCAGCAAGAGGGCTCTGGTCACTGGAGCTACTCTGTTGCCCAGGCCAGTAGAGGGTCTTTCTCAACACAAACCTGCATGTCAGCAGAAGGAAGGAAGTGAAGGGAATCATGCACCAGCCATGTAAGATTCTACCTGGAATATTCATGTATCACTTCCTTTCCAATTCATTAGCTAAAAGCAACTCACATGGTTATGCCTGACATCAAAGAGTGTCCAGAAGGAGGGAACCAGGGATATCAATGAATAGCGTGAATCTGGTGGGCTACAGTCCATGGGGTCGCAGAGTCAGGCATGACTGAGTGTCTTTCACTTTTTCAATGAATCATATACAAAGCATAACCTATATTTGAGCTTTCTTGCACGTTACTTCATTTAATGAGTTTTAGGCATGTGAGTTTTAATCATGGTGATGATATCTGATTGAATTTTTTCATTTGTTTGTTTCTGGCTGTGCTGGGTCTTTGTTGCTCTAATCGGGCTTTCTCTAGTTGCAGCAACTGGGGGCCACTCTCTAGCTGCGGTGTGTGGGCTCCTCATTACAGTGGGTTCTCTTGTTGCAGAGCACAGGCTTCAGAGTTGTGGCACAAGGACTTAGCTGCCCCGCAGCATGTGGAATCTTCCTGGACCAGTGATGGAACCCATGTCCCCTGCACTGGCAGTCAGATTATTAGCTAGTGGACCACCAGGGAAGTCCCTGAGTATATTTTTAAAACATTATTTGAGTCAATGGAATAACTCAGCAATAAGAGATTGAATTATTGATAGACACAAAATCGCAGATAAGTCTCCCAAAGATAATGCAGAGTGAAAGAAGCTGGATACAATGAGTAGATACTATACAATTTGATTTATATGACCCCAAGGAACAGGCGAACTAATCTATGGTGATAGAAATCAGAAAGTGGGTGCCTGGAGGGGTGGGGCAGAAATTAACTGGAAAGGGTAGGAAAGAACTTTTTTTTAGAAAAAGTTAAGTATAGTTGATTTACAATGTTATGTTAATTTCTGCTGTACAACCAAGTAACTCAGCTATACACATATATACATTCTTTTTTATATTCTTTTCCAATGTGGCTTACCCTAGGAGATTGAACACAGTTCCATGTGCTATACAGTAGGACCTTGTTGTTTATCCACCCTATACATAATAGTTTGGATCTCCTAACCCCAGACTCCTACTCTGTTCCTTCCTCCTTGGCAACCACAAGTCTGTTCTCTATGTTTGTGAGTCTATTTCTGTTTTATAGAGACAGGTTCATTTGTACCATATTTTAGATTCTGCATGTATGTGATATCACATGGTATTTGTCTTTCTTTTTCTGACTCACTTCACTAGTGTGATCATCTGTAGTTGCATCCATAGGAGAGAACTTTCTGGGAAGAAGGAAATATTCTCAATCTTAAGTGTAACATGCATGTGATACACTAGTGTATATTTACACATGGCCTATACATTTACATACCTGCTTGTATATAATTTGCATGTATTGTATGTGTAAGTGTGTGTGTATATACGTATATACATATGTATACCCATATGTACATAAGCACTTAGAGGTAGAACAGAGGCCAGCAGGAAGACTGGGTCTCCGGGTGAGGTTAATGGTAACCTGGAGGGAGTGATGGCAGAAGCAGATGGATTTGGATACCGTGTTGGTTTCCTGTGACTTCTGTAACAAACTGCTACAAACCTGGTGACTTAAAATAACAGAAACTTATTCTCCAAGAATCCGAGAGGTGGTTATGTCCCAGATCAGGGTGTTGGCAGGGCCACGCTCCCTCTGAACTCCCTGGGGAAGGGTCCTTTCTTGTGTCTTCCAGCTTCCGGTGGTGGCTATCCATCCTTGGTGGAGCAGCATCCCTCCATCTCTTCATCCGTCTTCACACAGCCTTGTCTCTGCGTGTCTCCTCCTCTTATAAGGACACCAGTCATCGGATTTAGGACACCCTATGTTACGATGACCTCATCTTAACAGCTAATTACACTTGCATGAGCCTATTTCCAAACAAGGCCACATTCTGAGATTTGAGTAGACATGAAGTTGGGGTGGACACAAAGCAACCAGTGTGGACAAAATTTGAAGGCAGAGTAGAAAGGACTTGCAGATGGATTGAACATAGAGTGTGATGGAAGAGGAGTCAAGTGTGACTCAAGTTTTGGCTTGAACAACCTGTGGGAAGCGCCCTTTACCTTGGTTGGGGAGAGGAGTGGGGGTAATTCTGGGGGAACCCTCAAAGGTTCTGTTTGGGGCACACTCAGTTTGAGGTGCCCGTTAGGCATTCCTGTGGGAGGCTGCATGAATACACTGGGGTATCATGCGTGTGCACGGATGGTGTTCAAAGCCATGGGTGAGATCCTCAGAAAAGAAGAGGATGGAACCCATTCTTGAGTCTTAATGCTGAGGTTTCAAAATGAAGACCCAGAAGTACCAGCAGCCTTTGTGAATCTTCAGAAAGAGAAATGCAGTTTTTAAAAAGGCGGGTCATGGTAACAGCAATAAAAAAGGTGAGCTTTAAGACACTGCAGTTGTACTGCCGAGATAAATCAGAATTATGGTCCACGTGTGCATGTGACTTGACAAATCAGCCCGCTCTAATTCACCTAATTCATTTCAAGTGGGACAGGAAACACTTTACAAATCAAAAGAATGAAAAAGCTTTTACAGTATTCAGCATCAGTATATTGTCAGCCTCTGGGTGATCCAGGCTTTACTTTCCTCTTCTTAGCCAGGAATGATGATGATGTTGTTCAGTCATAGTTGTGTCCAACTCTTTGCAACCCCATGGACTGCAGCATGCCAGGCTTTTCTGTCCTTCTCTATCTTTCAGAGCTTGCTCAAACTCATGGCCATCGAGTCAGTGATGACATCCAAACATCTCATCCTCTATCGCTTCCTTCTCTTCTTGCCTTCAATCTTTCCCAGCATCAGAGTCTTCCAATGAGTCAGCTCTTTGCATCAGGTGGTCAAAGTATTGGAGCTTCAGCATCAGTCCTTTCAATGAGTAGTCAGTATTGATTTCCTTTAGGATTGACTGGGTTTGAGCTCCTCACTGTCCAAAGGACCCTCAAGTGTTTTCTCCAGCACCACAGTTCAAAAGCATCAATTCTTCAGGGCTCAGCCTTCTTTATGGTCATCCCTGGTGGCTCAGACAGTAAAGAATCTCTCTGCAGTGTGGGAGATCCAGGTTCAACCCCTGCATCAGAAAGATTCTCGGGAGAAGGAATGGCTACCCACTCTGGTATTCTTGCTTGGAGAATTCCATGGACAGAGGAGCCTGGTGTACCTACTGTCCATGTGGTCGCGAAGAGTTGGACACGACTGAGCGACTAATGCTTTCATTAGCCAGGGGTAGGGAAACACAAAAAGAACTCTTCAAGAGACTCACCTCTGTGACAGACACAGAATCCCCCCATCACAAAATACAGGGAGCCTCATCCTTGGAGACAGTCCGTGGGGTGCCCTATGGGAATGAAGGTGAACTGAGTTCTCGTGGTCCCAGTGATGTGTTGGGGCTCCATATGCACTGCACCCCTAGTTCAAGGGTCATAGTACCTGGGTGGAGTATTTAAGGATGGGTGAACCTGAGAGGACCAACACATCACCCCCATTCACAGAGCACCTGCTTGAGGGGGCAAGCATCAGTAAGGCATAAATCTGAACCTTTATTCAACTAGGGCCAACGTCCAATCAGCATCTTCGCCAGCTTTTTGGAGAAGTCTCATAGATAAAGGTAGATAATTAGGCCTTAACCAGGAGATACGGAGAAGAATCATAACAGTGAGTGATCATTCATTCATTCACTTCACTATTCACTCACTGAACAAATGAGTGTCTGAGTGTGCTTTACAGTCTAGCAATGAGGGGGCAATGGTGCATAAAACCAACATGGTCCATTTCCCCTAGAGCAGGGGCAGCTGCAATCATTAGTAAGCAAACTGCAAATAAATATTTAAGTAGAGATACAGACCTCCCAGGCTTCCCTGGTAACTCAGCTGGTAAAGAATCCACCTGCAATGTAGGAGACCCCAGTTTGATTCCTGGGTTGGGAAAATCCCCTAGAGAAGGGATAGGCTACCCACTCCAGTATTCATGAACTTTTCTGGTGGCTCAGATGGTAAAGAATCCACCTGCAATGTGGGAGACTGGGTTTGACCCCTGGGTTGGGAAGATCCTCTGGAAGAGGGGATGGCTACCCACTCCAGTATTCTTGTCTGGAGAATCCCCGTGGACAAAGAAGCCTGCAGCCTATGGGGTTGCAAAGAGTCAGATATGACTGAGTTACTAAGCACACACACACAGGCCTCTCAGGTGGCTCAGTGGTAAAGAATCCGTCTGCTGATGCAGGAGACTTGGGTTTAGTCCCTGGGTTGGGAAGATCCCCTGGAGGAGGAATTTGCAAGCCATTCTCATATGCTTGCCTGAAACATTTCCATGGACAGAGGAGCCTGGCAGGCTCTAGTTCCTGGGGTTGTAAAGACATGACTAAGCAGCTGAGTACACATACAATACACAGTTTATGAGAGACTGATGGAGGAGAGATGATGGTAGACCAAGAGGTCAGGAAAGGCTTCTCTGAGGACGTGATGTTCAATTTGGACCAAAGAATGAGTGAGCCAGGCAGAGGAGGCAATCAAGGCAGGGGGATCAGCCTGTGTAGAGGGACTGGGGTAGGTGGGTAAGGGCTTGGCATGCTTGAGCCATGGGAAGGTGGGTGGTTAGGAGTAGAAGGGGGTGAGGGAAGGCGAGGGGAGGTCCTTACATCTCCAGAATCAAACACAGCTTGCACCTGGGCTTGGCTCTCACCAGCTGGGTGACCTACGGCCTTCTGTCTTGGAACACTTGCCCTCGTGGGAGGAGCCATGAGCACCCCTCCACCCAGAGGCCTCCCCACTGGTTTGGGAAGGCTGTGAAGCCCAGATATTCCTAGACTGGGCAGGAAGGCCATTTAATCTCCCTGGGCCTCAGTTTGCTCATCTGTGTAATGGGGTAGTAACAGCATCTGCCTCACAGGGTTGAGATATTTATGTGAAGGACTCCATTTGGAGCCTAGAATCTGACAGGCATTTGGTGACTGTGCCTAACACTTTTCCTGTCACCATTGCTGTGACCTCCCCTCCCAGTTTCTCCAGGGTGATCCCCAGATTGGGGGAGGTGGTGTTGCCTGGGAACTTGTTAGAAATGCACATCCTCAGGCCTCACTAGCCCTCCAGCAACCAACGTCCTGGGCGTGGGTCCAGTGATTGGGTTTTAACTAGCCCTCTGAGGGATGGCAACTTACCATCAAATGTGAAACCCCCTGGGGTCTGGAGATGGGGGACTGGATTTCTGAGCAGCAGTCATAGGGAACAAGGAGCTGAGGGCTAGAGGCTGGCAGCACTGAAGACCCCACAAAGCCACCGCCCAGGGCTTCCCTGGTGGCTCAGTGGTGAAGAATCTACCTGCCAGTGCCAGAGACACAGGTTTGATCCCTGATCTGGGAAGATCCCAGGTGCAGCAAAGCAGCTAAGCCCATGAGCCACTACTACAGAGCCCACGGTCGCGACTATGGAAGCCCTCACGCCCCAGAGCCCCTGCTCTGCAACAAGAGGAGCCGCAGCAAGGAGAAGCCCATGCACTCTGCTCGCCACAATTGGAGAAAAGTCCACACAGCAATGAAGACCCAGCGCAGCCAAAAAAATTAATTTTAAATTGTATACATAAAATCCCCATTGCCCAGGGTGCCCCTCTGAGGTCCCCGGACCTGTTAGCCTTGGGGAGTCCTGTTCTCTCCTCATAACCAGTGCCCCATCCCCCAAAGTGACGGCGACAATACGGATGTCACTGAGGCAAGAGGGTGGCCTCGGAATCACAGCCCCAGCCAAGTGTCTCAGCGGTCACCGCTTGTCGGGCCGCCTGGGAGGGTGCGCAAATTAGAAAACCAGCGGGCACCGGACATCTCTCAGATTCATCACTGAGCTCTTGCATGGTAAACTCTGATGACATGAAGACAAAGGACAAAAAGTGATCAATACCTGCCTCAGAAACCTCCAGAGAAAGGAAACAGAGAGGGGAACACAGCAGGTGGACACAGGAGCCAGAATGTTCATAGAATAATGATGGGAAATGAGAGGAACTTGTTGTTGTTGTTATTTCCTGGGAAAGACATGTGAAGGTTGATCTGCTCGTTTCCACACATCTACAGTCCCCAGAGAGGGAGTCTGGGCAAAGGCAGCAGCCCCTCTGCCACCAGCATGCTGCACTGCTTTAAGCTGGCCTTCAGTGCTGTGTGACCTTGGGCGAGTCACTCTACCTCTCTGGGCCTGTGTCCTCCATAGCATGCCGTAAGGGGGCAGCCCAAGCCTCCACAGCACGGGCGGCGGGAAGGACCATCTATTGAGCACCTGCTGTATGCTCTTGCCCTGTCACCGTCCTCTCTCGTGGTTCTCCCGTCCACCCTGTAGGTGAGTGAGGTCGCTCCCAGCTGACAGGCAGACTGAGGCTGCCTTCAGGATCTCCGTGGCGCTTCTTCAGGGTGTCTGGGTTTGTGAGGCGCTCCGTCCCCTGGTGGTGGGACGGGCAGATCGTCATCCCCACCTTGGGAGATTGTGAGGATTTTAATAAGACAGCAGGTGTGGGGATGTGCTCGTGTGTTCACTTTACAATGTGTTCTTGCTCCCGAAACATGCCAGGGGAGTCCTGGAAGGGCACCGGGGTCAGAGCAGAGAATGTGAGGAACAAGTGCCCACCAGGAATGTGCAGCCTGGATCAATAAGTGAAAATAAATGAACATGAGATGCTGAACAGAATCCGTCCTGGCAGATGCTGGGGATGCCCAAGCGGGGCTGGTGCTCTAAGGACTTTTCATATTGTACTCAATACAATGACCGATAGGGGAGGTGTGCTGTTATCCCCATTTTACAGAAGGGAATACTGAGACCCAGAGAGGTCAAGGGAGGTGCCCATAATCACACAAGAGGTGGCAGAGCTGGCATTCAGGTTGCTGCCTCATAGAGGATGATGCCTTTTCATTCAAGGTGTTCAAGCACTCCTTTCTTCACTCACCTAGTGTTTCTGGGTCTGAGCATCACGTTTATGCCAGCAAACTTGGGGAGCCAGTAAGTGCTGTTGATGTCATCAAAGAGGGAAGTCCCAGGGGTCCTTTACGGCAGATGAGCGTCTCTCTCCTCTCAGGGCTCCCAGCCCTGGTACCTGCCCGTCCCCTTTCCCTGTGGACTGTTAGGATAGAGGCAGTCACCACAATCAAGCCACCATAGCCATCATGTGAGTCACGTGATTTTTTTTACTTCCCGGCACATATAAAAGTTATGTGTATGCTATCCTGTAGTCTACTGTGTTCAATAGCATTATGTCTTAAAAACAATGTACATGCTTTAATTAAAAAATATTGCTAAAAAACGCTGTCATCTGACAATGCCGTGTGGTCAGAAACCTTCAATTTGTTTAAAAAAAAAAAAGTAATATCTGTGATGAGAGCCAAAGTGAATTATACCTGAATTTTAGAAGTCATTTGGTCCAGCCCGCAGCTTGAGTAGTAATTCTCCAGCAGCCTTCTTGAGAGAGAGTCACCTGTGCCAGGTCTTATCTGTCCCACGTGGGGTCTAGTCCCCTGGTCGGGGATCAAACCCGGGCCCCTGCACTGGGAGCACAGTGTTAACCACTGGACTACCAGGGAAGTCCCGAGTCACTCACCTCTGTTTGAGCACAAAATTTACCTTTTCTATGAAGTCTTTTTTTTCCTTTTATGATCTGCTTACTTATTTAACTTTTGGCTGAGCTGGACTTCACTACTGCGCTCAGGCTTTCTCAAGTTGCAGCGAGTGGGGACTACTCTTTAGCTGTGGTGTGAAGGTTTCTCATTGTGTTTGCTTCTCTCTCTCTTTTTTTAAATTAATTAATTAATTTTTTCCTTTACATTATCATGTTGGTTTTGCCATACATTGACATGAATCTGCCATGGGTATACATGTGTTCCCCTTCCAGAACCCCCCTCCCACCTCCCTCCTGATTGCATCCCTCTGGGTCATCCCGGTGCACCAGTCCTGAGCACCCTGTATCAAGCATCAAACATGGGCTGGCGTTCATATGATACTTTACATGTTTCAATGCCATTCTCCCATATCATCCCACCCTTGCCCTTTCCCATAGCGTCTAAAAGATTGTTCTATATATCTGCGTCTCTTTTGCTGTCTTGCATACAGGGTTATCATTGTCATCTTTCTAAATTCCATATATTTGCATTAGTATACTGTATTGTTTTTCCTTCTGGCTTACTTTACTCTGTATAATGGGCTCCAGTTTCGTCCGCCTCAGTAGAACCGATTCAAATGTATTCTTTTTTATGGCTGAATTGTGGCTCTTGGGCTTTAGATGTGAGGGCTTTGGTAGTTATGGGGCACTAGCTTAGTTGCCCCTTGCATTGTTAGTTGGATTCTTATTCACTGGATCGCCATGGAAGCCCTTTCATGAAGTCTTTACATAGTCCATGATAAATGTTTCTGTTACAAGTTTTTCCATTTTATTGACTTAAAATCTTCAAACTTTGAAGTCCGTATTAGTGACAGGCCCATGGTGGCATAGGATAGAAAAACTCACACATTAGTGAACTTTCATTCAACTTTTTTTTCATTGTCTTTTTTAATGTCCTTCAGTGAAAAGAGCTATCACTTGGGTGTGGACAGACTTGTTTGAATCCTCAGCAATATTAATATAAATTAATATTAAATATAATATTTATATTAATACATAAGAGCCATCTACACTTAGGCAAGCTAATCACTCCTCTCGGCTTCAATCATTGCTTTGAGGAAATCAGAATAATTATTTATTTTAATTGTGAAGAAAATGGGCTTCCCTGGTCTCTCAGATGGTAAAGAATCTGCTTCGAATTGCCGGAGACCCAGTTTCCATCCCTAGGTCAGGAAGATCCCCTGGAGAAGGGAATGGCTACCCACTCCAGTATTCTTGCCTGAGGAATTCCATGGACAGAGGAGCCTGGCGGGCTACAGTCTCTGGGATCGCAAAGGGTCGAACATGACTGAACCACTAACACTTTCACTTCTTTGATGGTGATTCTGTTTAATTTTTTGAGGCGTCACCAGCATACTGTTTTCACAGCAGCTGTACCGTTTACCATTCCCACCAACAGTGCACAAAGTTCCTAGTTTCTCTACATCCTCACTGACACTTGTTATTTTTGGTTATCATCGTTAAAAATGAAAGCCAACGTAATGGGCCGGAGGTGGTGTTATGGTTTTGATTTGCATTTCCTTCGCGATTACTGGCATTGAGCATCTCTTCATGTGCTCTGGGTCATGTGCTATTTGGATATCTTCTTAGGAGAAATTTTATTTGAGTCCTTTGACCATTCTTAAAAAAAGCTAAAAAACTTTTTTTTAAATGTATTTGTATTTGGCTGCACTGAGTGTTCACTGCTGTGGGCAGGCTTTCTCTGTCTGCAGTGGGCAAGGCCTACACTCTGCTGCAGTGCGCAGGCCTCTCCTTGCGGTGGCTTCTCCTTTGTCGGAGCATATGGGCTCTAGGCACGTGGGCTCAGCAGTCACAGCTCGCAGGCCCCAGAGCACAGGCTCAATAGTGGTGACGCACGGGCTCAGCTGCCTCTTGGCATGTGGGTTCTTCCCAGACCAGGGATTGAACCCTCATCTCCTGCATTGCAGGACAGATGCTTGACTCCTAGACTACCAAGGAGGCCCCTTTGACTCTGTTTGAAATGGGTTTTGTTGTTGTTGTTGAGTTTTGGAGTTTTCTACATAGTCTAGGTGTTAATTACTTATCACAAATTTGATTTGCCAGTATTTTCTTCTGTTCTCTGGGTTGCTTTCTTACTCTGTTGATGTCTTTTGATGTCCAAAATGTATACATATTTTCATAAGCTAATTTGTCTATTTCTTCTGTTGCCTGTGCCTCTGGTGTCATATTCAAGAAATCATCACCAAATCCAGTGTTGTGAAGCTTTCCCTTTTTGTTTTATTCTAAGACTTTTACAGTTGTAGGTCTTACATTTATTTAGGTCTTTGATCCCTTTTGAGATAAATTTTGTACATTGTGTTAAACAAGGATCCAACTTCTTTTTATACATGGACAATCAGTTTTCTGATTTGTTAAAAGACTGTCCTTTCCCCAGTGAATGGTCTTGACACCCTGGTCAATGAGTGATTTGACCATATACACAAGGGTTTGTTTCTAGGTTCCCCATTCTATTCTGAAAGTCATGTCACTATCACACTGTTTTGATGAATTTGTTAAAAAATTTGAAATCAAGAAATGTGAGACTTCCAGACTTGTTGTTTTTCAAGATTGTTTTAGCTATTTTGGGTCTCCTGAACTTCCATATGAATTTAAAATGAATCATTCTATTTCTTGGAGAATGGAATGGCAATCCACTCCAGTATTCTTTCCAGGAGAATCCCATGGACAGAGAAACCTGGTGGGCTACAGTCTGTGGGGTCACAAAGGGACATGACTGAGTGACTAACAAACATTCTATTTCTACAAAAAAAAAGAGTCATTGGGATTTTGATGGGGATTGCATTGAATCAGTCAATTCTTTTGGGTAGTGACATCTTAATATTAAGTCTTCTAACCATGAGCATGATATGTGTTCCTACTATTATGACTAATCATTCTTTCGGCAGTGTCTTATAACTTATTTACAAGTATTTTACCTTTGGTTAACACCCAAGTATTCTTTTCATGTTATTGTCAGTTGAATGTTCTGTAATTTTCCTTTTAAACTGTTCATTGTTTTTTTTTTTTTTAACTTTATTGTGTTGGTTTTGCCATACAATGACATGAAACCACCATGGGTTTACATATGCTCCCCCTCCAGAACCCCCCTCCCTCCTCCCTCCCGATTCCCTCCCCCTGGGAAATCTCGGGGCACCAGCCCCAAGCATCAATCCTGGGCTGGCGATTGATTTCACATATGATAATTAACATGTTTCAATGCCATTCTCCCATATCATCCCACCCTTGCCCTCATCCATAGAGTCCACGAGTCTGTTCTATACATTTGCTGTCTCGCATGCAGGGTTCTCGTTACCATCTTTCTAAATTTCATATATATGTGTTAGTATACTGTATTGTTTTTCCTTCTGGCTTACTTCACTCTGGATAATAGGCTCCAGTTCCGTCCACCTGAGTAGAACTGCTTCAAATGAATTTTTTTTTAATGCTGAGTAATATTCCATTGTGTATATGTACCACAGCTTTCTTATCCATTTGTCAGTTGATGGGCATCTAGGTTGCTTCCATGTCCTGGCTATTGTAAACAATGTGGCGATGAACATTGGGGTACACGTGTCTCTTTCCATTCTGGTTTCCTCGGTGTGTGTGCCCAGCAGTGGGATTGCTGGGTCATATGGCAGGTCTATTTTCAGTTTTTTAAGGAATCTCCACACTGTTTTCCATAGTGGCTGTACTAGTTTGCATTCCCACCAACAGTGTAAGAGAGTTCCCTTTTCTCCACATCCTCTCCAGCATTTATTGCTTGTAGATTTTTGGATTGCAGCCATTCTGACTGGTGTGAAATGGCACCTCATTGTGGTTTTGATTTGCATTTCTCTGATAATGAGTGATGTTGAGCATCCTTTCATGTGTTTGTTAGCCATTTTTTGGAGAAATGTCTGTTAAGTTCTTTGGCCTACTTTTTGATTGGGTCATTTATTTTTCTAGAATGGAGCTGCAGGAGTTGCTTGTATATTTTTGAGATTAATTGTTTGTCCATTGCTTCATTGGCTATTATTTTCTCCCATTCTGAAGGCTGTCTTTTCACCTTGCTTATAGTTTCCTTTGTTGTGCAGAAGCTTTTAATTTTAATTAGGTCCCATTTGTTTATTCGTGCTTTTATTTCCGATATTCTGGGAGGTGGGTCATAGAGGATCCTGCTTTGGTTTATGTCGGAGAGTGTTTTGCCTATGTTATCCTCTAGGAGTTTTATAGTTTCTGGTCTTATGCTTAGATCTTTGATCCATTT